>LD688948.1:4582133-4592502 GCA_003118335.3 Papilio memnon
ACTTTGTTATATTAGACTAGCTGTTGCTTGCGACTTCGCTCGCGTGAAATTTTAAAATATAGCCTATGTTACTCTCTGATAACACAGTTTTTTAATGGTGAAAGAATTTTTGAAATCCGCATACTAGTTTTAGAGTTATTTCAATAGATACAAAAATACATAAATACAAATATTTCCTTTCTAATCTTTGCGAATAATTAACATATGATATGAAATCTAATAAAATAAAGCAAAGAATAACCTCCTAATGTACACACTCCTTTTAATTAAATATTTAAGTTTAAAATCCAAGAATTATACAAATAAAGCCGTAGAACGTTAATTATAACGCGGGACAACTTATTTAAATAAACATTTGCATAACCCGCAAAATTTGTGTGTGGATGACAGGTCGTACAACCTACAGATGCTGCAGTCCCTTAGCCCAGTTTACTATCCAGTTTTTCAAACTTCGCAAATATGTGCGTTAGAGATAAGGGTCGACACCTGCATCAGTTACAGCTAATGGCACATTAAGGTGGACAGTTTGGTTACAGCGGTGAAAGGGTTAAGCGCCAGATGTGGTGTACAAGGGTTAACTGAAATGAACCAAGTTTCGTTTTCAAATAATTAAACTGAACAAACAATGCAAGTTTGCAAAAAATAAGTATTTTTGATAGCTTCTTTTTAATTTTAGTTACCTTTAGTTAAATTTGTACAAGACTAATAAAACAAAATAATTAAAACCATGACAACAATGAACATATGGATGGATTGTGCGAAAGGGGATATCTTAAGACGGGAGAGAATTCAGATATAACGGCTGATAGAGATATGGAAGAGCAGCACATAATCTCCAGACCCTCCGTAGAGACAAGGGCAGGTTGATGATCATGGTGATGCAACAACATATTACTCAAATTAAGACGATGTTGTGAAGGTAAGTTACAGATGTTTAAAAAAAATCCAATTATTAATTGAAACTTTACGTAATACAATGTTATATGTTTTTGATGTACATGAATTTGCACATGTAATTGTGGTAATTATTAAATATTCGTAGAAATCGAAGTTGTGATAAACCCGCCTGTCAGAGACTTAGATCTATTAATTTGGAGCCTCCGGTCATCGTCCGACAAGAAGACAGCTGTCAGAACGACTGCCCTCGCCCTTACCGCTGTTTATGACACTGCATCTAAGTTAACAATTGTTATTTTGTGTATCACAAACAAAATACCGAGATGAAGATCTCCGGTAAAGATTGCATTAAATAAGAATAAAAAGCTAAGTTTAAAACGTGTCGTTACATTCAAGTATATATAGGTAATCTTTTGAATGTTTCTTCTACTCTTTTCTTACAGCAGTCATTGTGAAAAATTTCGTTGCTACGAAACGTGTCGCTTTGATCCTTATCATGAATGTGGTGCTACGAAATTCGCGTAGACACAGGAACGTATAACGTAAACGTGCTACGACAGTTGGGGGTTTATTCTCAAAAACGGTAAGAAATTTGGTTGTATATTTTTACATTTACACTTTCTAAACTGTTTGTGTTGTAATTTGCATAATAGTTTAAAGTTTTAATTTCTTGAAACTTATTTTTGCTAAGTATTAATTCGTGATTTTATATGTTTGTAGTACCCTAATAAATAAAATTTACTACTATATTTCACTTCACAAATATCGTATGAGCCAGACATAATATATCAAACGCGCAAACACGGTAAAACGTTACAGCGCTTTGAGTTTTCCGCAACTTTTGTTTTTCACGAGTTATCGAAATCATTGAACCGAAGATATTTACGTCTGGTTTCAGGTATAAGCCCCCTTGCGCCTCGACAGGTGCTTCCGGTTCGCGTAAATTGCTTGCTTAACATATTTTTTCCTCGTCTCGTTTGCCATAAACGTAACTGTGTACGCGTGATCTGTTTTAAATGTTCACATCTCTCTAACTTATCGAATAATGTAAATTATATAAATGTTTTTCTAAGAAACAGAATCTTTGACATTAGAAATGTCCACTCTAAAATAAGAAATACTCTTCAAAATATCTTCGAAGTAATTCAGTATAAGCTAAGAGTTAGGTATATACTTGAAACACTTGTTAACTTTAGAGTGGCGATGTCCTTATAATTGAATTAAGTTGGATGCCTAAACAGTTGTAGAACTTAATGCTAATTATATGCTAATTGCTTTAAGATATAATTGGACGATATAATTATTTACAATGCATATAAAATAAACATGAGTATCAACTCGCATATTATGACGTCATAGTATTTTAGTCCAAAAGTAGTATCAGTAAATGACATAATTTATATAATACTAGCTTCCGCCCGCGACTCCGTCTGCGTGGAATTTAAAAAAACAAAAGTGAGTAACCTATGCGTTCTTCCAGACTATCCTCTAAATCTATAAAAAAATCATCGAAATCCGTTCAGCCGTTAAGGCTACACACTCTAACAAACATCCATCCATCCATTCATCCATCCATCCATCCATCCATCTAAACTTTCGCATTTATAATATTAAGTATGAAGTATGATTTAAATCTGAATGAATTTTAATAAATAAGTTAAAAATATTGTTAATCATTTGAACTATACTAAGATTGACATATTTAGTGAATTACAGAAGCAAGGTTGTCAACGAAATAAGAATAAATACCAAGTTATTGTGACAGGGTTAATCAGTTAATTTGCGTTTAAATCAGAATGTTTATCCTGGTGGGCAGCTTCATAATACAATTTCAAAACAATGCCATTTTGCGGCTCGCTGCCTCCGTCTAGTAGGTATTTTTGCTCTCTTATTTATTACTTGCACAGTGAACGTGCTCAACGCGAATTTGTTTTCATAATATTTCTCGCGAGCGCCGCTTCAGCGTTATATGTTTGAATACATTTACACCATAAACGACCTTAAAGTCACTAGAATTAGGTTTTAAAGTTGTAAAACAATTCTTATTCTCTTATAAGGACATAGCAACATTTGTCTATTTATTTGCTTTATTGCGACATTTTATAATACTCTACGTTTTTGCGATAAGACGCAAGGCGCTCATCTGTTCTCAAGAAAATCCTTTTTAAATCATAAGTTTCTTTCGAGATTATTGTCTTAGCTTTTCTTTTACCTTATTACAATATGCGATTATAAAATTTTAGTTATTGCACCATTTAAAGTTAAGACAGCATTTTTAAAATCTATTCTTAGGATGCGACGGAATAAAATGTCTATTATAACATGAATATTAGACATAAGACACGAAAATTGATAGTCGAAGGTAGGGACTTTTTTACATTAAGTTATTCTATGTAACTTTATAGTACTTAAAACATATAATTATCAAAGATTCTTCAAATAGAATTATCTCGGTTTTAAACAGGAATCATTTCCTATCTCCCAATTCATCAAATTCCGTTAGCTTATTGAATGATATATTTTAACGTGAAGACGTAAAATTCGAATCGTATTTTTATTCGTAACATGCACCATATGTACCAATAATTCATTGTTATTCTGACATTTGCAATGCAATCAGGTTATAGCTGTTACCACAAATTGTTATACATAGGTATAGGGTAAGATAATGTTCTATCCTTTGTTCACATTCAATAATGATTAAGCAATGCTTTAGACACAGGAATATTAACATGCATGTCCGCATAGTTTGCAAGATATTGTTATAATGTAATCTTACTAATATTATAAATGCGAAAGTTTAGATGGATGGATGTTTGTTAGAGTTTGTAGCCTTAAGAGCTGAACGGATCTCGATGAAATTTGGCACAGATGTAGAGGATAGTCTGGAAGAACACATAGGCTCTTCACTTTTGTTTATTTTAATTTCACGCAGACGGAGTCGCGGGCGAAAGCTAGTCTAGGTATATTTCAGTGTTTATTAAAGTTAGTTATAAAAATAGAAGCGAATACTTTTTACTATTGTTTAAATGTAGAGTAAAGACCGTCTAATGTATGAAACAAATTACATTCCAGGCAAGTAAATGTGCTTTTTACTTTTTTTTTTAGGTCTTTGGTGCCGTGAGTACTTTATCAGTCTTATAAACAATCCGGATCACGACTTTTTTTTAATGTTGACTAGTCCTAACTTTTTTTTCTTGACGAATACATAAAGTCTTTAATTTTCAATTTAAAAAGATAGATGTCTCCAGTTATGTCGAACACCGCCTGTTGCATGTAAAGTTTTCTGAGTAACGAAATGTCTCAAAATCGTTTTCGTTTCTTATTGTTTTCGATTACTAAAGTTCAATGGCAAGGGATGGAAAGATTGAAAGTTTCGGACCCGAGGCAGATTGAAATTGTATGGGCAGGTGTCTTTTTATCCTTCAACGATTATATGAAATAAATTATACAAGAAGACCTAATAAATGCTTTATTAGAAAAAAAAAGGCGATACATAGTAATTTGTATATTACGTATTTCTTGCTGAAAAAATCGTAACATAAATTTTTAAACTCTTTCACATTAACCCTTTCAAGTTCTTTTTTATTAAAGGCAAGGAAGCAATTAAAAGGGGTGACGAATGGTCAAGCGGCGAAGAGTTTCAATAAATTTTACTTAATATTACGACCCGACTGTGTGTTTAAACTGCTTATTGAATAATTAAAAATTATAATGTGAATAATTCATGCAATGCACGGAACTTACGAACTTAGGAAGGGTTTTAAAAAAATAAACATTTTCATGTAACATGTGGAAGTAATTTTTTACTCGTTTGTATGCATAAACACAAAGTTAATGGATAAGTAACATACTGTTATATTTTACTGATATTATAAATGCGAAAGTTTAGATGGATGGATGTTTGTTATACTTTGTAGCCTAAACTACTGAACGGATCCCGATGAAAGGCATAGATGTAGAGGATAGTCTGGAAGAACATATAGGTCTTTTTTAATTCCTCGCATAACATATACTTGAAATATGTTCCATTTATAGTTATGTCAATTTATCTTGCGGATATAGAACTACGGGTAGCCAGAGAATGAAAATATTCCCGTGACTTTCTGATTATGAAAATTAAAACTTGAATCTATATTAATAAAGATCACTTTTAATTAAAACTGCCAAAACATTTTGATGTGATGAATCTTCTAGACAAGTTTTCATTATAAATAACTTATTAAGCTGTAAGTAGTAACTAGGTCACAGCACTGGGTCATTTCAATTTGCGATACTTATGTTGACATGAAAAATAATAGTTTGTGTTTGTTTGACGATAAAATAAATAGGTTAAGAGGTATTTAATTTAAACTTTTAATTAATTTGATATGAAAAGAAGTGCTAATAAATTGAACTTAGAAAAGGAATTTGTTTAAAAGTTGTTAAAATTTTCTTGGTATTCCTTTAATCTGAATTACATTTGATAGTATGATATGTAGATGGGGAACAAATAAAATAATATATTTACCTACACGCAATGTGAACGCATCGTGTCTAAAATCCGATCTTATAGTACTTAATAGAATTATGAGAAGGAATCTCAAATTGCACATAACATTTTTAGTGTCAAAATTTTAAAAATATCCCAAAAACAATTGAATCTTATCATAGTATGTTATGTTTGAATATGTGAAAATCTATTAGTGATTATTATTATGTAGTGGATTAATTTAGTAGAACAAATCGCGCGAAGTTAAAGCTCACCGGTTGGAGGTAGATAAGGTGTCCGGAAATTGCCTTGCAGTGGGAACCGAGTGGGCAGCGCTGGCTGGCGCAGGCAAATAGGTGATGGATCGCGCGCTTGCATGACTAGCTAATTGTTACTTCAGGTCCGCTCGTAGTGCCGTGTCCGGCGTTGCGTGCCGACTCGGCCTTTCTTTCAAACTAATTCAAAGAGGACTTTTTATTGTGACACCTTAAGTGAGTCGTAGTTGAGTGTTTATTGCTACAGCACTCATTCTCCAAGTGTTACGTCACTCCTTAAACAATTGAACGCGATTTTTATAATGGCATGTTTACTTTGTACTTTGTAGTTTCTTGATTTTCTAATATATATATAAAAAGTTTATTAGTTAATTGAAATCATACATTTTAATACTTTATTTCCAAATGTTATAACAATATGACATCAACTATATACAGCCTATATAATAATCGTGAATGCTCGTTGTTAGCGATTTATGACACTTGACTGACAAGCAAATTCATCGCTTCTAGTTGATTCATAGCATTGCACACATAAAATATAATTGTATACTCAATAATTATTATGTCTTTCAATCAGCAGCGTTGCTACATTATAAGTAATACTAGCTTTAGCCCGCGACTCCGTCCACGTGGAATTAAAAAAAAACAAAAGTGATTAGCCTATGTGTTCTTCCAGACTATCCTCTACATCTATACCAAATTTCATCGAAATCCGTTCAGCCGTTTAGGCCACAAACTCTAACAAACATCCATCCATCCAACCATCCATCCATCCATCCATCTAAACTTTCACATTTATAACATTAGTATGAAATATGATTAGTATGATAGTATGATTAACAAACTGTCCTTGTTTGTTTTACGTACTGTCTATATAAAAGTTTCCTTAAAGAAAAATTCAAATTGCAGTATTTTAACACTTTGTCATAGTTATTCATGTCTAGAAACATTTATGTTCGTTGTACGAAATGAAATATGAACCTAAGAATGATCAATGATATCTCGAAGTTCTCCTCACTTTATCATTATTTCGAGATAAATTATATCCAAGTTAAATATTGGTGTATTTATTGACCGTTATCGGTGCTCATTGAAACGACAGTGTGACGTGGCGATTGTTAGCGCAGTTTGTTTTTGATTTGGATCAACAAAGCGAAATGTGTTGGATGCATGCTCGCTGCAGACTTGCATTTGTTATACATCGCTGGTTCCGTGGCTCGCTAATAAATGGCGCAGCGGAAACGTCATAAATATTTTAATATTCTATGCTTCGTTCGCGTCAACGTGATGACCATTAAATACACATGTAACTTTTATGCTCAATAAAAATTGCACCAATTTAATCCCGTCAATGTAATTACATTTTAGTTACGTGTGAATATGGTATAGTTTGCTATGAATTTTAGTGTAAAAGTTTTATTAGGCACATATGCTATTTTTATTTTCAAATGGTAATCGTTAATTTTTTTACTGTTATGTTTCGAAAAATATTGGATGTAGAATTGAATAGTTTAATGGAAAGATTCTTAACACTTTTTCACTTTCCGAAACTAATTTAATTTTACAGGATTTTTTTAAGATTCTAAACCACTCACTTTAAATTAAATTTGATATCCATCTCCATGCTAATGTAGCCATGTAAGTGGGAGCAACGTAGCGGATGCACGCGATTGCCTCCGCTCGGCGCAGCTCTCGTAGGGCGGGCTGCAAGCGTCGAGTGTTGGGCGGGCGGCGCGGGCGACGGACTAGGGCGGCGATTCTTCCGCGCTTACAAACTGCAACTGAATGACACGATTATAACAGCCGAATGATTCGTCATTCAATTATTGAGTTATTGTTGAGCGTAAAGCATTCAAATATCATCAATATTTTAAATGGATATTTCGATAAATCGGGAAACCGAGTGTAGTTTTTGATTCAATTGCTTTTGACTTCACAAACCCTTATATCGCTGGTGTTATGTTTCGATTAATGTACGATATAGTCAAACTTTATAACGTACTAGCTTTCGCCCGCGACGCCGTCCGTGTGGAATTAAAAAATAACAAAGGTGAATAGCCCATGTGTTCTTCCAGACTATCCTCTACATCTATGCCAAATTTCATCGAGATCCGTTCAGTCGTTTAGGCTACAAACTCTAACAAACATACATGCATTCATCTAAACTTTCGCATTTATAGTATTAGTAAGAATTAGTAAGATTTATAAATGCATCATAAGCATGAATTTATTCATACATGTTGCTAAGGTTGCTGTAAAAAAGGACCTCCAAGCAGTAACATAATGGTATATGATAATTTTAGTCAAACAGTCTAAAAAGAATACGTTAAAAGCGATATAGAATGCATTGTGATCGTTCACTTGATTGATTAACGTCGCATAATAAAGAGGGCGTTGACGTAAGCTCAAAGGCATCCGTCGCAAGATAAACAAAATCATTTATTACGTATAGCCCTTAACATAGTATTATTTGCTATATTAATGTATTATTCATGAAAGTATACTTATAAAGACCATTATTATCATAAGTTATTCACTAGCTTAGTACAATGTATGTTAAACGTTTATCTTTTCATAAGTTACCTACAAAATAATGAAGTAACCTTAAAAATATAATAAAAAAAACTTATAGTTTAAAACACGGAGAGCAACAACAACTCCTTTTATGAATGGTCTCTAGACGCTGAAGGTAAATTAATATTAAGAAAAAAGTAACCTATTTTTCTCCGTTCTACGCAGTATTTAAAATATTAACAGCTTCCTAGGGTACAATATTTATTGTTAATAGGCATTAAATTTTAGTCCGAAAAAATATCTTAAAAAGCGAAAAAAATAATCAGTTTTTAGGCGTGCCTGTACTTACAGTATTAAAACTTTCTTAAACTGAACCATCCTTAAAATTAAGTTCATTTAGCAGAGAAAATTTAAATATGTTTTTGTCTATTTCAAACGAAACTATTACTAAAGTTATAAACAACGGCACAGAAGACGGTACATTACTCATAAACAAAAGTCTATTACCAAAATAAGCTGTAACGGGGCCAACTTTACCGCCACTCGTAATCGCAACTTCGCGAAACGGGTAATAAATTAATGCTGGCTTATATCAGTAACGTGTGATCTAAACGACCTTTCAGATTACTTAACCAGTACGGAAGCGGGGAAATATATGAGCTGAATGAATGCGATGCCGAAATTGAACTATGAATGGTAATAGTAATTTTTGTTTGCTGTCACTGAAACTTGTATCTGTGAGTTCCCACTGGCGAAACACTCGTACACACTGTCGACAATGTTATAATCCATAAGAAACCGAAGTAATTGATTTTAATTGTAATTTCCCATGCTCGAAATTTCTTATTAAAATGGTTGGCTTTAAAATGAAAATCAATTGTTTTTGCATAGACTATTAATTAAAAACGTATACATAAATCAATTTAAAACAATATTTAAACATGGTAAAATCATGTTCTAACAACGATTACAAAAATATAAAAAGATGTTGTAAGAAAATACACTAAAAAGGAGTTACATTTACATTATAGAATTGTGTATTTCCTAGAGAGCGGTACATCGAATCTTACAAAACATATCGGAGGTTAGCAAATCCCTTAGAGAGAAGTTGTGTGGCTGCAAGTGCAGTTGGTTTTATTACATTTTCAATAGCGACGCGGCAGATGATGCAATCCTAGGGAACTCCGACTGGTCGTTATTCGTTCTGGCGACATGTTGAACGCTCGTTTGTTCATCGCCTGCTCCGTGACAAATTCATATCGTTATTTGATAGTAATGGACCAATCGTATTCTTGTTTCAAAACTTATATTTCAAATTTAGAACTGTTTAGGTAACAGTAATATGTGGTCATATAAAGCCTGCTATTTACACTGACAGTAAAATAGAAAAACGTTAACTGCACAGTTTAACTGACAGTTAAAATTTTGCATACATACGCACTGTTCTAAGAACTGAGCTAGTCTCTTAAAGAAGTCTAACCCGGACGTATTGAATTTTATACACGTAAGCTTTACCTTACCAACCCGCATTTGGCCAGCGTGGTTGACATGGACTAGCTTTAGGGTCGACTCCGAGCCCCTCAGTGGGGACGTATAGTGAGCTGGTGATGGCAGCTTTACCTCACTGTAACATGAAAATCATCAGCTATAAAATAAAAGAAAATTAAAACTGTAATAATTTTTAGAAAATAGAAAACTCAAATATTTACTGACGCCATTTACCGCTAACAAATAAAAGCCAAGAACAATTTAATAATATATTATAAAAATTTAACAAGCTACATTTATTCACTTGTTATCTGAGTCGTTAAATTTAACAATGTATGTAAATCACTTCATTGTTATTAAAAATGTCCGCAATAATAGCTGCTATAAAGCTAACACGCTTTGCGTGTCGCTTTATACCTACGTACAGTATAAACGACCCTTTATAATTATGCGAGTACTTTAATGCATTAAGGCATCACATCGCCTATGTAAGTGTATTTTAATCTATACTAATATTATAAAGGGAAAAGATTTGTATTTTTGAATGTATTGAAATAACTCAAAAACTACCGGGCCGATTTTAAAAATTATTTCACCATTAAAACGCTACGTTATCAGTGAGTAACATGGGGTGTTTTTTTAACATCACGCGGGCGAAGTCACGAACAATAGGTAGTAATTTAATAATTTGACTTCTTACTAATATTATATCTTACTTCTT
>LD688948.1:4631306-4655392 GCA_003118335.3 Papilio memnon
GAACTTGATTTTAAATTTATTATCATACAAAATATACTAAATTAAGACACTATTTCGATTGTTCTATTCTTTTCACAACATGGTGTCCTTATTTAAGAACATTTAGTTCTTATTTATTACTTTTATTAACACTTAAAATATTACCAAACCAATTTACGCAATATTTAAAACGCTAAATGTCAAAACATTGATGTCGACTTAGATTTTATATTCATAAATTAGAAGTTTTCGTAATTACGTTTGTTCAATTTCAAAACTTTGCATTACAAAAAGGATAGACTTGTACTTTTCCTATGTATGAAATAAACTCAAATACTAATAGACCGATTTTAAAAACTCTTTCACCAAGCGCTGAATGTTATAGACTGTATTTATTACTAGATATTTTTTAATTCCGCGTGGACGAAGTCGAGAGCCATAACTAGTAAACTATACGTTACCCATCGATTGTAAACTTAATCCTCTTATAACTGGACGTAAAACATTATTTACATATAAACCATCTGGTTTAGAACTGCGTTTGATTGATACGTTAATTTGGCAATGAAGCCTAGACTTAAATTGTTCTAAGTAAAAAAAGTATATTGAAATTATAAAGTGGCGTAGTCCATTATTGGTCAATGACAAATAGAATTCGACAGATTAGTTTACTATCCTTATCCTATATACCCTTACAATATAAAATGATATATTACAATGATTGAAAATACAAGAGAATTCAATAACAACGTTTAAAACGAGTGTGGGCGTTCCTTGTTTCGACGATATAACGTTTTTGCTAGACAAAAACATCTATTCAAGCAAACCAATCCATTTAGTAAGCAAATTAGGTATAACAGTGGTCATTGGAATGCAAATAACATTAGAATAAATTAAATATGTTTTGATGTCTTGCTCCAGTTTTAGGTCTGTTATTTAGTTGAGAATTCAGATATCGACGTCGCGTCGGCGATTTCAAAAAAATATGGTCCTTGTCAATATAATAATGAAGTGGAAAAATTTAAAGATTACTAATGATTGTTTTCGATCATCTGTTTGCTATTGGCAATGTGTTTTGTAATTAATAATTTTGCGGAATTGTGATTAATTAAAATTTGCGTTTCAATTACACTAATCTATTAAATAAAATGATTTAAATAAACTGATATCAATTTAAATTATCCCTATATTGTTTCTAGCAACTAGTTTTGCTTAAAGGATATAATTGTTAAAACTAAAAAAAAAACATAAAAAAATCTGGTAAATCATACTAATATAATATTAGAAATCCGAAAGATTAGATGGATGAATGGATGTTTGTTAGAGTTTGTAGCCTAAACGGCTGAACGGATTTCAATGAAATTTGGCATAGTTATGGAGGATAGTCTGGAACAACACATAGACTATTTATTCACTTCAGTTTTTTTTCTAATTCCACGCGGACAGAGTCGCGGGCGAAAGCTAGTTACATAATTTTTTTTTAGGTCTGTATGTAGCAGTGACATTTGATTAACATTTCTAATTAATTTAACAATAGAACAGCGTGATCACGTGATTGCTATCCTTGGTACCAAGAGACATTTGCATTCGACTTGTTGGCGAGACATGGATGCGGCATTATTACTGCGACATATAGAATAAAGAAAATAATAAATGAATTATTATTCAAGACAATCTCTGATTGGAACAGGTAATCAAATCTATGTGTATGTTCGCTTTCTTAAAAACAGCACTACTGTTGGAAACCTTGACAAGTGTTTTTGGTTAAAAATCGTAAAAAGTGAAAGTTTAAATTTATGATGTTTGTGAGAAATTGATCGCACCTCCATAAATAACGTCAATAATCTTATTTCGCAGCTCCATGTTTCCTACGTCTGAGGTCATCGGATTTTTGCGGCCTTGTACGGTCGCCGACCAAACTGACACTACGACCTGCGACATTTTGAATTCCATCCGTCGTTTTATCAATTAATAATTAGGCAAGTTATAAAAAAGCATTAAATATTTCATAACAAGTTAGCTTGTATTTAGCATTGTGGAACAATTAGCTATAATTTATATTTGTCGCATTTTAAACTTTGTACGTCATATAATCAGAAAAAACAAATCAGTTATTAGTTACAATTATTGTGTATACATAAATAAGACAAGTAAAACGAAGCAAGTTTTAGGAAAATAGTCTTATAAAAGTATTTATGTTATTCGCTACTAAGATCCCCGCACACAAGAATTTGTCGGCCGATCAAATTATCGATATTTGTATAGATGTAAAATGCTGTTCTAAATTTGAACGTTGTCGTAGCTAATTTTCTACCTTTGAATACGGGGTATCTTACAAGCTTAATGTATTATAGATATTTCTAATTACATCTGGCTACTCACAAATAATTTAAAAAATCGTCATAGATATTAATAATAAAGCTATGTAAGCTATAACGGTATACAACTGCGTCTCTGATTTTCTATGTCATATCTGTAGATAATAAATGTACATGTCTTACTTTTGCTCGAAGAAATTAATTATTTTACACCGTGGCATCATTTCGATCCGTATCTATTACCATCTAAATATATTACAGATTGTTTTAACTATATTGAAGTTGATGACTGACTAACAGTTAACAGTTGATGAAAGAACAAGTACTCTATCATTGTATCTCAGATCGAATAATCGTTAAATAAAGAATGATTGATAGTTGAAATAAGTTATTACAGTTATTTTTAATAGTTGTTTTGATGCATTAGTGCTTAGATTAAAGTATATTGGTATCAAAGTTATTTAGTCTCTTCAACGGAGTTTTGTAGTATGTAAAAGTAAAATATTTGGTCTTAAATGACCAAAGAAAGACAATCATCATCATCACCACTCACTATACGTCCCCATTGAGGGACTCGGAGCCTACCCTAAGTTAGGAGTGACTAGGCCTTAGTCAACCACTCTGGCCCACTGCGGGTTGGTTGACTTCACACATATATTTGAATTTCTTCTCCGAAATGTGCAGGTTGCATCACGATCTTTTCCTTCGCCGTAAGAAAAAAAAGAAAGAAAGACAATGGTTTAAATGAATCGAGAGAATTCAAAAGATTTAATTTTGTTGCACCACATTAAGTTTTTACTAGATCGCGACTCATCGAAATCTCATTCGGTTGCCGAAAACAGGAATCTGTAAGAATGTTCGGAATGTCCAAGCTATAAAATTTCGTTGCGGATGGCCGCTACGGAGGCGTCGGCCGGCGTCATGCGCAGGCGCCGGCGCGACCGAGATGCGACGCGAGCATAAATATCAACAGCCTTAATGTACCACACTATTAATATTTTACGGAAAGATACACGGATAAAATGCATTTAAAGTATTTAAAATTGTAATTTAATTCCATCAATTTGAGTTGATATTATCATGTTTTTAAGGGGTTTTTAAAAAATAGATGTCAATAAGTAGGGAATTAACCTAAAAGTAAGAATGTATGGAAAATACAAATCACTAATGCTTTTCAAATTCTATGAAACGAAGATGCGTCTTCTAACTAAGATTTAGCACTTTGTATGATAATTTAGTATCGAGACAAGAGTCAATATTTTAAGCAACTTAACTGAAGTTCCGTCAATAATAGATAAAGTAGGTAGTTTTTCTTGTGAAGTACACTGTGGTGAAACAAAAATCTTTTCTTAACATGGCACAATTTTAATACCCCGTTGGAATGTCCACAAGTTGGGCAGAACAGTTGCAAAACTTGATTATATTTATTTGAATCGCAAATTTATTTATAAATCTCGAAACGTTTTTAGTCTTATTCTAATTAGCTTAACAGGTTAAACAAATCCAATATTACATATCAATGACGTTGTTAATTGACTGGAAAAAAATTTACGATGTAGCGATTATGAAGTATATGATATAATAAATCAATTAATTTAATAAATAGCTCAATAGATAAACTTGCCATTGAGGCCATCGATTGTTAGGTATTTAAAATTGCTCATCGTGTTAAAGTTCGAGTCAAGTAGATGCAGGAAGAATAGACACCAAGTATTAGACGAATTGAAAAGGCGACCTCGGCTGTATCTAATGGGATAGGTTCAAGTCAATTCTACGTAATCTATTTTTGTCTTTATTTCCTTGAATATTCATAACTCGTATATCAAAATTGTCTAATGAAGAGAAAATTAAATAAATGTTACCGTATTGCAATTATAAGAAAAGGAACAGGTAATCTGCATTCTCAAAAAAAAGACTGTTTTTTTTAGTATAGTCGTAAAATGCAATTAACTTCATGAATACCAATTCTGAGGTTATGTAACTCTCATGACATAAACCTAATTATGTGATAAATGAAAAAACTCTTCAAAATTCAAATTGTTCTTTACACAATCGAAATACAAAAAAATGGGTCTTCAATAAAATGTTCATCTTATAAACCTTGTCTAAATTTTTTGCATCCGAATTCGTGCAATACAATGATAAAAATAATGTTTTAAATTGTAATGTTATGATACATTTCAGTATCCTTTACCGTATAAAAAAACCTGGAAGAGACCGAAATGTCATGGTTGGTGGGCGCAACGAACGGTGTCGAAATATCGAGTAAGGACGCTACGAAGGTCGCATTCCGCTGCACCGCCGAGTTACTCCTTGATTTTTACGATGCAACCGGATAAAGGGAGTCGTGCCTTTTACACTAGGGCAGTGAGGCAGAGCAGTAGATAGTTCAGTGCTATTGAATAAACGCTCACTTATAATTCACACAAGGGCAGAGCAGCAAGTCAGTTCCGTGCTACTGCTCTGCCTGTTTCGCCCACGTGTGAAACCCCCTTGAAATATGTACACATTAGGCACTACATACATGCGGTTGTAGCTGATAATTTCAATGATTTAATTACAGAAAACATAGTAGAGCTACAAGCGGTAAATAATGGTCAAAAACAAATTCTATGCTTATCATACCGTTTCATGAAAGTTTAAAAAAAAGTATAATTTATGGAACAGATATCAAAACAAGTTCATGATTTTATACGTATTTAAATTAGAAAAAAATCTATTAATATTGTTTTAAAACCAAGCGATCAGACATCCTTGGTAGACTCTTATCAATACAAAAGTGCTATTAATCAATTTAACATTTTAGCTGTCTAAACGTTTATGGCTCTGCAATTAGTTCTTCAACCCATAGTCTCACTTTTATGGATTTTCGGGTGGGTTTCTGACGAATGTTAAGAGCAACATTCAAATTTTATAGCTAACCAGATTACATCCGCAATCCTCGGCTAAAGCTGTCTTCGCTCCAAATTATGAGTGTAGATACCAATGTCCTTAAAAAATACGAGACAGATAATTTCCAGAGTTACATAAGAACAAAGGAAAATAAATTATGAAAATATTATTGACTTTCATATTTTCTTTGTACATTTTAATTTCTCGCTTTTGTCTTATAATGAATCACTTAATAGGAAATTTATTTTAAGCAGTATTACGATATTTTAGTTATGTAGATTAAAGGGGAAATAAAATAAAATGTTTAACATGCCCTACCTATTGAGAAATAATCTATGAATTATATCTTACTAATATAATATTAGTAATGCAAAAGTTTAAATGGATGGATGGATGTTTGTTAGAGTTGGTAGCATAAGCTGCTGAATGAATCTAGATGAAATTTGGCATAGATGTAGTCTGGAAGAACACATAGGATAGTTAATATTGTTTTTTAATTCCATGCGGACGGAGTCGCGGGCGATAGCTAGTATGTACATATATGTAGATATTGCTGTCTCTGTAAGAGGACAGTGACTTTGTGTGGGGGCACACGTCTGACCAAATATTATCTCATAATAAATTCGTTTACTGCCGACCTTACCAAATAGAAACATTGTTTACCTACATCAATACTGAAAAAAGGGACTATAATCAAAGATTCGAAACCAGTGAGTTTAGATTTATCTACATATTTATTTTTATACGGGTAACTAAATCGTTTAAATAAAACCATTTTCACATTCCGAAATACAATTAAATATTAACAAATTAAAGAAGGCAATTAAGTTCATGTAGAATACCCCTCAGCGAGTGGCTTTCTTCTAAATTTACTTCCCATTCGATCAGGTGGTAAATCAGTGTTCAAAATTGATATTAGCAACGTTCATTAGTGCCAAGTCCGGGCATCGAACCCGCACCGCTTGCATACTATGAAACTTACTCCAAGCACAGGGCCACTGACCTCAAACGCATCGTAAAACCAAGGGGCAAAATTGTTATCTTTGTCAGATTAATATTACATGCGTGCAAATAAATAATTGATGAATGTTCATTCATTTATTTTGGACAAATTCGTGATTTAAACACTTTATCGCTGAATTCCGCATTATCTATATTACACACATACCCATTAAGCGAAACTTTATGAAGTAATTTTGCATGACAAATGTAACTTGTTCAATTAAATGTCGTTAATAATTGACGTAAGTGAAATATTAATGTACAATTTTTATGGGGTCTGTGTGTCTACCGGTCTATATAATACACAAAAGTTGTATTTAAAAACAATAATACAAATTACTATATCTTCGTGATGCTTTGGAGATGAGAACGTATCAAATGAACGATTATCTCCCTTCAAAATACCCCAAGCATTTCTATAACTGCTTTAAACTGAATACTTTAACTTTCGAAGAACATCTGAGTAATTAACTGCATCACTTATTCTCGCACAAGATAGTTTTTGCGAAAAATCTTGGCCTACCAAAAAAGGAGACAACACAAACAAGGAAGCGAATTAGATGGAGAGAGTTGTTAAATATTTCCTGTCTTTTAATTTTAATCGACTTCACATACTTGTAAATAATTCAAAACAAGTCGTTGGTTCTATTAAATTTCTTTCCGATCACATAATTAACACTCACGCTTTCTAAGATGGTAGGACTATAAAATATTTTACAAAAGCAATATTGAGATATTAGGTTTTACGATGTTTTCACATTCCATTTTGTTCTGTCAATTTGATCATGATGCTGTCATGAAATCTATATTGATATATGTGAATTAATAACTTTAAATTATTTATGTAAATCACTTTCTATTGAGATGGAAATGTTGAAAATAAAACGATCACCGCAAATAAAAGTGCCTACTTAAAGTATTATAAATCAAATTACTACGCTCTGATCGTATTTACAACCTATTTAAATATGTAAATAAAGTGACAGTATTTTATTACAGATTTTAATCTGTGTGATTAATCAGTCATTGCCATTTGCTACTGTCATAGATTTGGCACAAATCTTTAGGCAAAATCTACGTGTCCTACAAATGGAAGCTTGTTGTGCCAAATTCTTATAACGTAACTTCTGGTTAAAATTGTCAAATAGTATTTGAGTATAAATTGTGTAAGTAATTTTAAGTATATAAAGCAAAATAGTGGATTTTCTAATTAATTTCGTTCTATTTCATTGATTTGCTTTAAGAGCAAGGATTAGGCACACCTTATTTAACGAAGCTATTTCGTTATCATATCAAGTCTTAGATATTTTTTTATTAA
The DNA here is from genome assembly GCA_003118335.3 of Papilio memnon. Classification (NCBI taxonomy): domain Eukaryota; kingdom Metazoa; phylum Arthropoda; class Insecta; order Lepidoptera; family Papilionidae; genus Papilio; species Papilio memnon. The sequence goes on from LD688948.1 coordinate 4,638,816, forward strand.
TAATCATTTTTTGATATTTCACCTTTGCCATTTTATTTCCTTTACGTGTATATAAATAAAAATGTAATAAAATATCCTTATCAATGAAGACATATGATTTAATAACAACTCTGACTCTCAAAATTTATATTATTACACTTTATTGAGATGTATCCATAAATCTGTATAAAAATAACTAATCTCGCATACCGTTAGTCTGTATTCGATATACGATACTACCGGTATCATAAATATCGGTCTTTTTCTTGTGATAAAGTACAGAGTGGTTCCCGAACCTTTGTTAAGGAACCTGTTTTTTCACATTTCAAGATTTTTAAAAACAAAGAAATAAATTTAAAATTTCGTATTTATTTTTAATAATCCATCCATCATAAATAGGAAATTATATATGTGGGCGAGAAATGGTAGACTTTTGTATGTTTTCATATTCATATAACGATTAGTTTGTGTCAAAATTTCTAGAACTTGCTATAAAGCTGAATTAAGTCGCAACTAAACAATCTGGGATTAACTGTTAATATCTAACCAATATTTCACACATTAAAAATATGATAGGTTAGCTTTCTACATCAAAGACCTAGAAATTAACATTCAATAGCGTTTAATAACCTATAAAAACAAAGCATTACTCACCAATTACCGTTTTAACTTCAACATCTTCGTACTCTAACGGAGTTGTTTTTTAAAATCAAAAATTTACAAATTCTGTAATAACAACAAGTCTTGTAATACGCATAACGGTTTACTATCAAATTACCTGATTTTACGATCAAGCCTGGATTGTTTGAGAAAATTTCATCACGCTTTATTTTGTCCCGTCCAATTATTTCTGCATCGGGATATCGCATTCCTTAAGGTACCGTAACATGACGTAGTCGTTAAAATCCTTAAATAAAACCTTTTACATTGTATTATAATCGAAGATGCTTAGTCATCGAATTACGGGATTAAGACGTTTGACCGCAACGTTCAACGTTCGTTATATTGTAAATTTGAATCGATAAATCTCGATAACATTCATGGTTCGATTCGAAATTAATAAAAACAAACATTTCACATAGCGATAGGTCCAACCTCCTGTCACATTTGATGCTTAAAAAGCTTCGACCATCAATTCGTCAAATCCATTTAATTTATTGAAATGTAATTCGCTACTAAACATATTCGTTAAACTTTTTATATTGTACTAACTGTTACTCGCGACTTCGCCCGCGTAATATAAAAAATATAGGCCGTTACTCAGTGAAAACATAGTTTTTTAATGATGCAATAATTTTTAAAATCGGACCAGTAGTTTTTGAGTTATTTCAATACATGCAAAAATCCAAAAATACATATCTTTCCTCTTTATGATATTAGTATAGATATAGATAAAACTTAAGGACAATACTTATCAGAAGATTGATGACAGATACCAAAATTAATACCTTTAATAAATCATTAAAGTCTTATCTGCTGTAGGCTCTTATTTTAGGCTTGTGAGGTAATAATAAATTAAAAAGATTTATCCCTTCGCAATACTTTGTTACTACATAAATATTTGTCATTGTAAAGGCATAAGGCTTTATGATACTATCTGATTCGGTATAACCTCTTTTCGAGTGCGTAGGTTTTCAGTATCGAAAAAACATTGAACACAACACATCAAGGGCGGTCGCGAATTTAACATCAAATATTTTTCAAGTATACGATCAATTCTTAAACAAAAGTTGTCCGAAAGAATAATTTTATGGAGAATAAAACCCGTGTGCCATCTCGCGTGGTTTGCCTTAATATATCATGAACGCCCTAGCTACTGTGTTGAATAAAGACATAATTTTTTGTTTTGTTAAGGCAGGCTCGACGGGAGGTTAAATTATTGGTTTACTCCTAACACTTATCAGGAAATGAAATAAGCGTGTTTGTAAAAGATACAATATTATTAAAACGTTGGCAGTTTAAATTGGTGTGCAACAAACGTACATTTTTATTTTTTAATACTTGATTGTTATTTTGAAGAATGTAGATCAGAAATTTTAGCTTAATTAATCGTGGTCATATAACATTACTTGACTTTTCAATTTTTATTTTCTGCAATTAGCTGACACCTACGCTATCATGAATATGGGTCAATACATTCTCGTCTACAAGCAAATAGAAATTACTACATTTGCCCATGTTTTTTTTGTTAGTAAAACCAGTTCTCACTACTAGGAAAATGTAATAAACAGTTGGCACATAGAATTGTCTATAAAAATCTTACTATGTACTATTCCTTACTATTATACAAACAAATAAATGCTAGTTGTCTCTATGTATATTTGTTGTTGCACACAATTATTACATTATATTATGTAAACACCCGAACGGTCATCAGCATCATTGACTTATGATCTTGACTTAAAACATTTGACCCGTATTAATCAAGAATATATAAATGTTTTTAAAATTATTTACGCGGATACATTCAGAGCTAATTTCCTTATTATTTATACTATGATGGTGCAGTTTTAATAACATTGATACTTTTTATCTACATCTTATGTGATGATAATTGATGTAAAAAACTAGCTTAGTATTTTAGTCTTACCATTAAATTGAATTATTTTAAGAAGCCAATCTTTCTATAAACCAACCTTTCTATAGTAGACCAGATAATATAATTTTGATCAATGTTTATAAATATCGGTCCACGTTACTATTATGGTTTCCAAGAAAAAATGCACGCATAAGTAATATGCTCGTCATCCAAAATTCGATCAGGGTTTCCCATATTTGGAGTTATCGGTTATCGTGACCTTTGCTGAACTGTACGAGGAAAATTCTCACAAATATTTCTTAGTTAACTTCGATTCATTGTTATTGTTACTCTTGCAATTCTAAAAACAGTCGTAAGACGAAATTACGTGAATCACTTTGAAGCAATAAGAGGAACTGATAAGAGACCGAATAAATGCGTGTTTCGGACAATTTAATTGTAATAAATACCCAATATACGTCGATATTGAATTCCTATAATTGCAAACGGATGTTTTCACGTCTTAATGTATTAAATCCGGATATATAAGATAGTTAATAGTATAAATTCAAATTCCGTTAACATAACATTTAATACTATAACATCTTACTTTTAATTTTAGGTAAATTAAAGACAGATAGCAACCTGGCATACATACAGTTTTCTTCTCCTTTTTAATTTGTATTTGAACATTAGAAAGTTCCATTAAGCATAGAATTAAAACACACTGCAACGCCTAACTGTTAAGAGGAGAAAATAAATTTGAATATAACTTGATAGTGCTAGAGATTATTTCAAATTAGTTAAGTACTAAGTTACTTATTAGTTAGTTATAAACACGAGACAGCAAACGAGTGTCACATTAAATTAATTATGTGTTAAAAAAATATTCTATTCGCCAGCATGAACCTCTACAAGCTGGAATAGATATAATAAAAAACCCACAAGGAGTACCTGAGAGTTTGTTTCATTAAAACAAAATATCTTATAAAAAAAACTTACACACTCCAAACTATCTAGGCAATGAATTAATTGAATAAGTTGAGAGCAGTAGAACTTTTCAAGTATTTCAAAGTGTTCCAAATTTTAATTGAAGTGCAGGCCCACTTTACACTTTGTACTCGATTAGGTGTCAGCTATTCACGTCTAAGTATAAAAACGTTAAAGAATTACGATCTATTCATAAATTTAATACGTGACCGTTCCTAATATTGAGATGATCAATCAGATATCGGCATCATGATACCGCAAATATTAACAATAAAAACTACGGTACACTGTCCGAGGCTTAGTAAAAAAGTAGGGAAATGTGGCATTTGCAATTTTGCCATTGAACTACATAGCATGCAGAATTTATTATTTATAACAACGCACAAACGAGAAGATTTATAACAAAAACTATCTTTCGCTCGCGACTCCTGTTTGCAATTAAAAAAAATACAAAATCAAGTATCTTATGTGTTCTTCCAGACTATGCTCTAAATCTATGCCAAATTTCATCCAGATCTGTTCAGTCGTTTAGGCGGAAAACTCTTACAAACATCCATCCATGTGAACTTTCGTATTTATATTAGTAAGATTTAATGGACATCAGACATTAATTAAGACGGAAGAAAATTTTATTAAAAATACATTCGATAAAAATACTACAAGAGAAGTATAAATGTACCTTTAAGCATATACTTAAGAGCACAAAGCATTCCTTTCTTTACAGGTTCATATATTTATAGGAATATAATATGAGGTCCACTTGTGGAGAATTTCCGTGAACTGTGTGACTTACGATATTATCATACCACCTTCACCAGTATTTCATAAAGCGGTAACTCACGATGTTTATTATCTCTTACCGGCAGCCCAGCGTCAAGGATACAATCCTCTGCGTCATTGATGAATAAGCATCACTATAATATGGAAACTTCTATCATTATTATGATGATTCTACACAAACCTAATTCAGAGAATGTAAATATTTTCAAGACGACATTATTCATTCGACGGCGCCAATAAGACATATTACGCATAGTATAATGAACTCGTTAGAACAACTATTTTGACTAGTTTTAGTATGTTAATATGAAAATAACTCTTATGATTGTTAATAAAAATAGAAAAAGCCTTGATTAAACAAAGGAGATATCCAGAGATGACTCTTCTTTCTTCGAAGATACTGTCGATTTTAAAGTATAAAGGGTATTGGTTTTCTACGATTTATTCCTTAAATTGTTTAATTCTCGTTCGATTTTCATAACATAGGTGTATTATAAAGTCAGTACAATTTACTATGTATGCATTTAATGGGCAAATAATTATAAATAGCAAAAATTATTACCATTTGCTTCAATGATAAATAAAATAATATAAATGTAAATTGATCTGCATATTTTAATCAGGTTAGTTCTCTCAGATCTTATCCATGCGCAGACGTTTCTACCTGATGGTACAATACGTGTATTAGATATTATTAAAAATATGAAATAACTCACAAAACAGCAGTCATCTATTATTAATGACTTAATAGAAAGACGAAAGTATCACACTGGGTAAATCCGCCACTTGATTATGCGATTTTAAATTGTGCCTCATTTGTTAAAATAATAATATTGTGAAATTTAACAAGGATGCGCTAGTTTCTAATGCAGATAGTCACGTGATATTAAAAACAGAACTTTTGTTCTAAATACCAACATCGTGTGAAAATTGCCTATCCTTAATTTCTAATGGTAATTAGTAAGGTTTAGTTAATTTGATAAAGTATAATGTAATTTAAATTAAATACAAAATGCTTTATTATACCACATACTACAATATTTTTTAAACAAATCTGATTAGTTGTTAAAATACGATATTTTAGTATAACAGAGGTAGATTAAGTAGCCGCGCTTTAAGAAAAAGCTCCATCAAAGCGTCTTGAAAGCTTAGCTATTGTGTTTAGTGCCGTATAAGTAGTCGAAAAAAGTTGTTTTACTGTTTACCATTTGAAACGATAATTTCTGTATGACACCGATACCCCAATAAAGTAACTTGGCCCAACAATGGTATGCAAAGATGTAAAAAAAATCCGTGGGACGTTCGATGTGTGCGTGCGCGTAGCGCGGACTGTGCGCGTGTGTTGTTCCTGCAAGTGATGTGTTGATGTTGCAAATGTATAAAAGCGAAGCGTCGATTTCGAAATCAACACAATGATTTGAAATTCTCTAAGGAGTGAACACACAAAGAGTTCGACCGTGAATAGGTTTCCGCATAGTGATCTCGAATATCATTACAGTGAACAAGTGTGAACTATACGATTGTACAACTTTGAAGTGATTTTTGTTTTACTTTTTTTCAACTAAGTGTATTAAGGATGCTTTCCATTAAGGTAAACTTTGATAATTTTAAATATTACAATTACAATTTTTTAATTAAAATATTTCTAAATTTTATTTTAATATTATTTTGTATTACGATAAATTTTTTTTCATATTAATTATTTTATCGATTTATAATTAGATTATTAATAGAAATAATATTCTAATTTGTCTTTGTTTTACAGTACTTGATTGCAATCTGCGTGGTGGCCGTTGCTGGCACACCTGACGAAGACGGCAAATGGCATCCCTATAAATTTGGAAATAACGGCAAGTAAGTAAATGTCAAAGGAAACTAGACAGCATTATAGACGTATTTTATAAGCTTAAGAAATACCTCAAAGGGCACAATTTAAATAAAATGAACAACTAGTATGAAATAAACATAAATGTTAATGTTATGTGATATCAAACCATTTTAGAATAGCAATAATAACATTATTATTATTTTATTAATTCAAATTCGAATTTTAATAAGAATAAAAACCTTATTAGAAGAGCTAATTTGTGGCTAATTAGAGATCAATAGGTAAAACCATTTGAATTTGAAAATCCAATTAGATTTATACCACATGTGAAAATGCATAGAAAAAATAACAGCGTGGCCATATATAGTCACAAAAATATAAATTAGTAGACATCGTATGAAAACTATAAATTAAAAAGCTCTTTAGCATCAAATTTCAAAAATTTTATTTCACTAAAATTTTACATTTCTTCCTAGATATATACCAACAGACGAGGGTAAATACATCCACATACCGAACCCTTATATACACATCGATAACCCCTACAACGGCGGCTTCGGTCCATACACACATGACTACGAGCCCTACGTCAGCGCGGCTACAGAAGACCGCTACAGATTGGTGATGACCCCACCGAAAGACATACCTTACTACAAGGATGGATACTACAAGAACAACGGAATCAAGATCATCAGCCAAAAGCACGTCTACGATGAGGATAAATATGACTTCAAGTAAGAATACATTTTTACCAAATATTTGTAAATGCGAATACAGGATTTCTTAATTTTCAGACACCATTTCGAATAACTCTTACCGTTATATTAGTAACTAGCTGTTGCTCGCTACTTCGCTTGCGTGATATAAAGTTAAATACAAAATGTAGCCTATTTTACTCACCGATAAATTACCTTTCTAATGGTGAAAGAATTTTTAAAATCGGCCCAGTAGTTTTTGCGTGAATCAAATACATAAAAAAATACAAATCTTTCCCCTTTATAACATTAGTATAGACTAAAAAACAAATATAGATTATTGTCAATTTCACACATAAAAGCTGTGAGAGCTTATTATTTATGTCAATAAAAATATTTAAGTGTATGTACAATGTGGGTAGACAGAGATGCGTCTCCGATTTGAGCAAAAGCTTAATTGTTTCGCTAAAGTTTTAAACAGATTTTTTGTAAAACATTCACATATAAATAAAGGCATTCAAGCCACAATCAAATGAAATCTTTGAAAATTCGACCGAAAATTATATTGGAGCTTTAGTTCGAATGCTAAGCACGTGACGGTCAATAATTTTATGCAAGAATTCGAAGCTGATATTAATTACAAGGCGTTTAAACTAATGTAAAACCATTAATATTAGTCCGGCCTTGAAGCGACAAGGCCGTCCACAGCTTTTAATTTTGCGTAAATTCCTTAACAAAGCGATACAAAGAACGTTAGGAATGCCGTCAGTTCCTTATGTTCTAGAATTTGACGCAAATGAAGTAAAAATTAGAATTAACATATGGAATTAGTAATAAACGTTATTTATTAGGTTGTTTAGAATAAGTTCGGCCTTGCTTGGTTTGAATGTCGTGCTTATCATATACATTTGCATTTATAAGTCTGTGAAGATTCCCCGTTATACAAATTGTTTCTAATTCCACTTTATTTGAAATGCTTCTGAATGATTATTTTAAATGTTGAATTATATTTTTAATGTATTTAGTCCGATCCGTTACCGATGTACCGGTATTGTCTTGTTAGCATAACATTCGACCTTGACAAATACGTAATTTGACACTAACGTTGTTAGGTTAGAGTTCAAAACTGTTTATAATGGTTTAGAATAGCAATATAACAATTTGACATTAATGCTTTGCATAACCTGAACTTAACGCGTGACTTATTGATGTTTCAAAGTCAGCCGTCAAATATTTTAAGAATTGATGTAATTAGGTTAAAAGCTATGGTGTTTATGATGGTAGAATTAATTAGACGTAATTACGGTAAATTTGGTCTATGACAAAATAATACGAAAGTAGGTTATTAAATAAATGCAAGAATTTGTCAATTTAAATCAACAATCGTAAAGTCATCATTTAAGAAAATTATACTTTCTTAATTAAAGTTCAAAAATTCTAAGTTCTATTTTTAATTTCAGCTTCGAGACTGAAAACAAAATCCGCGCCAAGGAAAACGCAATTCTCAAGAACCCCAACACTCTCGACGAAGGCATCGCTTCAACGGGATTCTACGAGTACCTCGGGCCCGATGGTTTCATGTACAGGGTCGACTACACCGCCGATGAGAACGGTTTCCGCCCTAAGGTCAAGAGGTTAGAGACCCCATACTCTGGAAAATGGGTTTTAGAAAAGGTCAACTAATAACTTCATCCCGGAACCAAACGATATTTCCTACAATATTCCTCATCATGAATCAGTATTTTGATATAAGTAGACAATATTTTGCTTCATCTTCATCTTATGGATCCCATTTAAATTGATGACCAATTCATGTTTGAGTATTTGACCTTTGAGCGTGCCACGATTGTGACATTTTGATCTGTATTCAAATATGTTAGAAAATATTTAACGATCTTCTTGTAAAGACTTATGTATCACTTGCTTGTAGCAGATCATGGCCCATCAAATATATTATAAGTACAAAAATTATGTGTGACTCAAATGCCTCCTCCTGGTGAGGAATGTTTCGGTCTGCTTAGAATATTTTTAATTTATATTTAGATGTAAGAGCTTAGAACTTTCGAATTTAGAACCTTATTTATGAATTGTGATAATAAATTTATATTTCAATAGAACTTTTCGTTTCCTTTTTAACCTACTAATACCAATTAACTTAATACATACATAAACATTTTTACACAAACCGAGTTAATAGTTTGAAATCATTAATTATTTCATATTCAAATATTCTCCAATCTTCTCTTCAGTACAGAAGTACCTCTCAGTAACTTACTCTTTTCATATTTAAACTCATTTGTTCTAATTAAAAAAAGATACACTCAGCTCAATTTATGTACACAGTAAACTATCGTATCTAGTCTTGCAAAGTCCTTGATATTTAAAAAAAAATCAAAGGTAAACGACCTTTAATTGCTCTGTTTTGAAGAACCTTGTATATTTTACATACGTTTTGCCCTAATAAATTTTATTTCACAAAATCAGGTTGAGTTTATTATATTCTGAATGTTTGTTTCTTTTGCAATTAAGCATAATGGTTATCTAAAATCTATTGCAACTATTATTATTGATAACAGTTTAAAACGTATTCAGTTTCCGTCCTTATTCGTGCGAGATTGTTCAAGTAAACTATTCTCTAGGTTCAAACGTAGACCTTTTCTAATCTTAGAGATTGCAAATAGCGATATAGGTTATAAGCACTAGAAGCGTCATTGTTTCATTTTTGTCCCATCAACAACGTTCATCGTCTCTAACTCTTTATTTTTTCAACACAAGACTGTGAAAACGTTTGACTTTTAACAATTAGTTGTATTTATCTAATTCCAAATGTTTGCAATTTGATAAAAACAATGTTATATGAAATAATATCTAATTTAACTAGAACTGCCGCCGGGTCATACTGGTCACGTGAAGAGGATATACAAGAATTTGATGAAAAGTCATTTTTCTGGCTAGTTGCGTGAATTTAAGTCACCTTTAATAGTTGAGAACAGCTTCAGTTTTCGCGTACTTCGCGTAAAAAGTGCACGGTTTTGGTTTTACAAGTGCATACGAGTATATTTTATTATAGTTATATCTAATCAACATCAACAACAAGAAATTGTGTCCAGTTTGAATGATATTTTCGTAAGTAAATTAAAGACATTGTTACCAAAGGGACTTAAAATGTGAATCAATGATCAATAGTTTCTACATCGTGTAATGTAGACGTGAATGTTAACAAAGTAAATAAGTGTTAACTCCTAAGGCAGAATGGTGCGCTGAGAATGCGGATTATCATTTTGTCCCGCGACTGCACCGTTTTCTCAATTCTTTTCGAGCTAAGCAAACTTGTTCTTTTACAATATTTTATAATAATTACTTAACATTTATAATAACATGGTCTAAATATCTTTACGTACTATCAGATATTTTGCCTGGATTAAATTTTGAACTGACGGCCTTATACTGAAACCACATTTAAATGTCTAACAGCGTCTTAAATAATAGTGCTACGCTAAAACTATTAACTCCATTAACATTTTGATGTCTGTTAGATTGTAATTAGCTCTTACAAAACAAAGTGTTTAAGATATGTTTCAGTACTCAGCAGTATGTTTGTAAAATTTTCTAATGCTTACTTTGCATGTTTTTAAGAATGCCTTTACATATCCCCCATTTTTATTTATTTTATTTATTATACATTTCGGAACGATCAAATTTCAATGATCAAATTAAGGAATAGATAAATTTGCTATCTTTAAATATTGTCCCAAAACTGAATGCAGGAAATAATAACATCAAATTGTATTTAGTAAGTAATGCCACCAAATTCCGGCTTCCAATCCGGCGTAGTAGCGGAAGGATCGTAAAGCCATGCGTGTTGGGGCATTGGCAAGAGTTTTGGCGAAATTGTTTTGGCTCAAGCTTGCGAAGGCTTTTATTGAGGCAAAGGACATTGACCGAAAGCTTTGCCAAGTGGCCGGCGCCACTCCGGCGTACGCAACGCGATCCCATTCGGTTGGTGCACTGCGCACCGCCTTATCTGCCGCCTGCTTACTCCTTCGACGAAATAACTTATGACCGTAATGATACGGACCGTTGCCAAATAGGTCCTGTCCGTTATTATCCCACCGCACTTCACCGGACACTTTATGCCTTGTACCGTTAACGAATGACATTAAGTAGATTAAGGAGCTGCAGTCTTAAAAAGGTAAGTACAACGACCTCTACGGATTTTCAGGAATTTAAGTTCGACAATATGCCGGTTGATTTTACTCGAACATGTTACGTAAATGATATCTGTATGTAAATGAGCCAAGTTCAATTATCGCACCGCCTGTATGGGAGACGGCTTATGGCTACTTCGTTACGCGAAAACTTTTTAATTCGCTATATTTTGATAATTAACTAAAATTATACTTCTCTCGAGTATTTATTAAGTGGATTTTGTTGTTGTTTTTGTGTAACTGTCGAATTCTTTTATTCGCAGTCTTTTAATATAGATTTTTTTAATTAAATGCTGCGATCTGCTATTTTGTGTAAAATACCATATCAGAATTGGTAGTTTAAATTTAAGGCCACAATGTTATTTATTTTTATATCATTGTCTTAATTTAAATATACATTGGAATTTTTGTTACATTAGTGTGATATATGATTGAATTAATTGCGTGTCAATAGAACTCCGCGCACAATTTATTTATATGAAAACTTGAATGTTGCAATTATCATATTTCGACCAAAATTTTCGAGGTTAAATTCGTCACATCAAATTAATAGTGTTAACTGCATTTAATATGTTTTTGTTATTGAAAATTAAAACATATCAATCGAAGAACAATAATAACGTAACAATAATCGTATTTAGTTTTAAATGAAATTTTCATTTTTCGTTTCGTTAGAAAAAGCGTTTGATAAACCAAAGTTTGCATCAAACTTATAAAGAAGTTCGGTCCTAAATAATCTCAAATTACTACAATGTGGGAGTAAAATTATTTTTAACAATTAACATTGAATTATTAAAGCCAGATAGTTGGAAAAAGTGTTTTTACGAACATTAACCTTTATCAAGGCGTAGAAAGCTTTAAAAAATCTACACTTTAAAAGTGATATTAGGCAAAAAAGGTAACAGATAAGAACGAGGGTTGAATCCGTAAGTTGACATACTTTTTATTTAAAAGTAAATTTAAAAACACGTGAAAACATCAGGAAATTAACATATAACATTCCATTTATGACCGCTTTCCCAGCTACGTTTAACCATTCGTTAGTGTTTTTGGTTTGATAAATTCATGAAATGCATTTCCGAAATACTTAACTCTGGTTTTACTTCGCTCAAACGTAAGCCAACCCGAACGGTTATGAATCGCTAGGTAATGACAAAATAACTGGAAACATCAAAAATCATCAGTATTAATGGTGTTTTTCTACACCGTTACAAAAATACGAAAACCAATGAAACATAGGGATATTACATTTGTATTTAATTACATATCTATAAAATGCGCGGTTTGAGTTATTATTAAATTAATGAATACGTTCATAAAATATGTGTGAATGCACACCCTGTTATTATGTAGACTATTAAAAAAATATCGTCTCTAACACATTAATTTATGGAATGACTAGCTTTTGCCCGCGACTCCGAGTCCGCGTGGAATTAAAAAAAAAAAACAAAAGTGAGTAGCCTATGTGTTCTTCCAGACTACCCTCTACATCTATACCAAATTTCATCGAAATCCGTTCAGCCGTTTAAGCTACAAACTCTAACAAACATCCATCCATCCATCTAAACTTTCGCATTTATAGTATTAGTAAGATTACCTCGAGTATGTGTGCTGATTTTTAAATCTATGTCAATATGCACTTGTATCAAATCTTTCTGATTAAAGAAGGCTCAAAGTTACAAATGAAGTTTAAACGCAAATGTGATAAAAAAGTAACAACGGAATCCTGAATCGACGTTTAAATATGTAACAATATCTTAATAAAACCAAACTTGAACTCCAACTATTATATTTTTGACATCTGTTAATTGTTAACTGTAAGCGGTGCTTACGAATTGAAGTGTTTTGTTTTCGTTTCAATATGCGTCCGTTATTAGTGCAATTGTGGTTAGCATTCTATCAAATTGAATAAATCCTGTTAGAAACGTGACTAAAAAAAAATAAAAATGTTTTAATTAAAATTATAACATAATAGAATAAAATAGCCCAACTCTGGTATTTACAAATAGCTATTCTTAAAATCCTTTAGTAGATTTAGTAGCAACGTAACAGGTGGTCGACCCGCCACCTATTGGTCAAGCCAAGGAAACTTCGTCGTCCGTACTCGAAGTTTAGGAAAACATCCATTAATACATGTCGTTCAGGAAATGATCTCGATTTAAGACGGAAGACGCTATAGTTATAAATACTAGTACCGTATAATGGAAATTAAATAAATGTACAATATAAGATACTGTAATGCTAGTGTTGAAAACTGTGTCTAGTGTTGAACAAGGATAGTTACCAAAGCAATTGAAGTAAGGATGCATATTTTAGGAGAAATACGATATGTGTAAGAAGGCTGTGAATTCAGATATAACTGCTGATAAAGATGCATGGAAATATCTGGAGATTCTTATTATGTATGATTCTATAGTAAAATTGCCTTTTCTCGAGATTTTCTTATAAAATCCGTATGAAAACTAGTAATAAAACAGTTTAACACACGTTATTACGACAACTCGTTAAAAAGTAGCAAGCCTGAACACGATCTTTTCAGTTTGCCCACATTGAAATAACATAAAAGTTCTCCAGAGTCTGGACGGTTTCCAAATAAGGTAACTGTCGCCGACATCCGCCTCGAGCGGTGTCGCCTCGGCAAACTTTTATTTGCTGCGGTTTTGACCTCACATGCCAATTGAATAAAGTCGACAACTTATTGTTTGAACTTTTAATAACATTTGTTAGCAGCTGCCTTCGGAGACACAGGTCGCTTGCAGTGTTATTTTGATACCGATTGAATTTGTTAATTGTCAAGGTCGATCTTATGTTATCCTTTTTGTATTGAACTTTAAAACCTTAAAGATTTATTTTTAATCCCTCATAGATTAAAACATAAATTTAAATAATACCATTAGAAAATTATTAGTCCAATTTAATCAATCGGCTAATTTTTTTTTGATAAATTAAAAATCCTTTTTACATATTAGTCATTTCTTTAATTCTCGAAATAAAGCTTGTCATTTTTAATACAAACCCGTCAACTGTCAAGCGTAGTATTTTAACATTCTATTTACTTTTTAATTCAGCCTTCTTTTGTTTGTTTCTAAAGATTGACATTCCACTTATGCTTATTAAAAAGAAAGCAAAATATTCTTAGGCAAACATTTCGGAAGTTCAAACCTACAGACGGTTCGACTTGTACCGTTAAGCGCAAGTAACTAATAACTCTTATTCCGCTATAGAAAGACGAGACCTTATGATTAGTTGGGCGTGATTTTTTATAGCTACATATGATTTACTGAGTACGATAAATTAAGTTATTCATTTCACTGTTGCCTGGCCTACTAGTAACCTTAATTTTATATTAGAAGTAATAAATAACTTTTATCAACTTTAACAATGTTTAAACAAATACAACTTTATTAAGCAAAATAATTTAAATACGAGAAAGTTGTATACTTTATTAAAGCAATTCATTAACGCTTGATAAAGTTTTCGATTAAATGAAACAATAAAAACTTCTTTGTTTGATATTAAATAACGGATTTACTTTTAAAACGTACAGTAATCAAAGAACACGCTCGGGAAAATGTCGCTCAAAGGGACCTCTTTTGAAACTACAATCGTAAAGTTGGTCGCAATGGAAACTGTAGTGCTTCCATCTTAAGGGTAAACGTATGCTAAAAAATGCAAACAGGAAAATTTAATGGGACGTGAAGTAAGCCAGCGGTGAACGCAAAACTCGGAGGGATTGCCAGCTATTTTCCTTTTTGCAAAATAACTATTGTTTTTCTTTGGATTATCAATAAAAAAAACTCGTCTAATTTATTTGTTTTTCAAAAGGTTACTTTATTTTATAAAATCTCTTTGTTTACGACTTGATGGAAACATTTTTTATTTGTGTATATTTAAAATTAACAAAATACTTATAAATTTCTAACGGACAATAATTCGTTTTTTTTTTATTTTACACAATCTGTAATGATTGTACCTTTCAATTATTGATAATATTAAAGTGTTTCTGAGACAATAAACATAATTTGCAATTTCATTTTGAAACAAAAACCTTCCATTAAAATTTTAATTCAATCTATTTCTTTATGAATAAAATAAATTGCTTTTAAACCTGAATAAGTAAACATATTCATAAAAATCTTCAAGCCAACAGTAGCACAAAAAAGACCCTTCTGCAAATTTACTTAACATTACTTACTATTGCTTATTATTCCAAGCTATTGACTTTAACATGAAAATTGCGTTTCGTTTTGTTTATGCGGGGAACAAGATGGAAGGGTCGGCTGTTAGATCAGACGAACACATCAATAAAGTATATTTTCTTGTACACTTCACAAATATCATAATATGCATCGTGCGTTATCGAGGACTGAGGGGTGAATTTTAATTTTCTTATTTTGATAAGTCACCGCTGAGTCATGGGTTCATTTCATATAATTTTTTTACGCGAATGTTACATTGGGACCCCAAATTATAATTTAATTTGTTAAGCGCATGTTTCTTTTGGCAATTGAAAATCAACTTATCATCACTTAAAACCTTTATCAATCAAATTATAATTATTTTATTTTTATTCTTTTATTAGAATGATTGTAATCCTAAACTGAGCAAGCATATGTAGATGAATTTGGAAGAGGTTAGAAAGGATTGTGCTAAATGGCAATATCATGAGAAGTTACATTTCTAGGTTACGGGTATATTACACTGTTGTAATATTGGTTAAAATCTATGCATGAAATACGTCCCACAAAAAAGTTTAAATTATCAATAGTTAGAATGTGGCCAATCTTGTAGGATTATGGTCATCATGGTAAGGTAGATGCCCAAGCAACAGTTCTAACTATATCCATATGCTATTGCTCAATTAAAAGTAATTAAATGTCGCTGTGCTAATAGGTATAAGTGATGCCACACCTCACTATTTAGTTTTCGTAATTATGTATAATTAATTGCCATTGATTGCGAAATTAAGTAACGATCATTAACTATGGTCACGATCATATATAAAATAGTTACAATAAATATATTTTTAACTCAAGGAACGTCCAGTTAAAAATATTTAAATACAACCGAGAAAATAAAATAAAAACTACTAAGTTGCTCTTATAAAATAATTGGACAAAATTAAACGGTTGAAAGAATGTAATTTGTTTGTATGACAAACAAATACTTTTTTATACACAACTTGAATCGTGTTAAGTATTAAGTTATGCCTGGAATCTCCTGATGGTATTTATAAATACCAACAGAGCTTTAAGAGGCCACTACAAACGGACATCCCGTTACGAAAGTGTCACTTCAGTATTTAATTAAACGTGAGCGTTAAAAGAAACTGAGAAGGTAGGGTAATTTGTCAAAATTAATTAAAAAGAAAACGAAGGAACTGACGAATTACTGTTACGCTCTTTAACAAGATGACGTCCTTCCAAAGAATTCGCAAAGTTGCCGCCGTTTGTTTCGAGACTAATTACACAGTTTGATGAGAGGCCGAAGTCGTTTTAACTTGTTAATACTATATTATTGGTTTGCAAGAGTTTTTTCTTCTTCTAGCAAAAGCACCCTTATGAATTATTTGAAGTTTC
>LD688948.1:4655495-4673902 GCA_003118335.3 Papilio memnon
ATATACGGTTGTAAATCGTCGTGCCCTTTGCGGCGGTATAACAGGTTCATTATTTAGAATGACTACTCAAGTTCTTTGACAGTAATGAGTACTAATTAATTAAGACTGCAGTTTATCATGTTTACAATAATATTAATTAGCAATTAGCACCAAATACGCTCACTTTAACAAGGCGACAAACAAACAACAAACATATTCTGAGGTATCTGGTTGTAAAATATTTTTCACTTCATTCATTTGAATTGATTCGAAATCAAAAATTCAAATATTTTCTATTAAGAAAATGCAATGAGACTCTACAACTCGAAAAGTCATTAATTTATTAATAAGTGAGCCGCTTAGAATCGATTTAGTGAACAAACACATTTACGATTATATTCATAACAAACTGTGAATCATCACAACTATTCAACATATCACGCCTTTCAATGTAAATAGAGTTGGCATAAAGATTCGGGGGCGATGTAAAGAGTTGTGGCTCAGCGTAGGGGGCCTCTATCCGGATGCGGTCTTTACATACAAAAGACCGAATTGCCGGCTCTGATTGAATTATGTGCCGCTTTTTCCGCCTTCGATGGGTCATGCCTTTTGTGGGAAATTTATGTAAAGCTCCCATTGATATAATGTTTCTATTAACGCTTCGGTTTGTATACAAAGAAATTGATGATAGAGTATTTTGCCTATCACATGATAAAGCAAACTAGATCACTGAAATTGAAGCATTAAGAGGAAGTATTCTTGTAAGAAGTGTTTCTAGAAATGTTCACTGTCTTCTTGTGCTAGTTGTTGATCGCGAATTCGCCCGCGTGAATTTGAAAAATAATGAAAAGTATAGCCTCACGGATAACGTAGCTTTTTAATGGTGAAAGATTTTTTTTAATCGGCCCAGTAGTTTTTGAGGTATTTCAATACATACAAAAATCCAAATCTTTCATCTTTATAATATTAGTATAGATGACTGTAGCTTTACTTTTTTTTTAATATTTGTTCATAATATTACATGAAATGTGATGAAGGAAGATTCACACGCGTACTTGTCTCTTCTAGCAATCATCGCGTGAGAAGTTATAAATTTCAATGACAAAATCCTTGGCTTAGATATTCTATACGAAGCAAATAATTATTTGAACATCTCATCTTAAAATGCAAAAATTCACGTTTATTAACATTTAATTAATGACCAGTTTTAAGGAATAAAAATAATTTGGAAATAACCATTTAGATTAGAATCACAATGGAATAAAGAATGCAGACGAGCTAAATTATTGTGACCTATCGGTAGATCACCTTTAAAAACAATAGAAGAATGACAATAAATTTTAAGCTCAAGCCATTGGTATGCGCGCTCGTGATCTCAGAATTATGACCATAAACTGACCTAACGATCTTTTTCAAACATTTTGAACCAGATTCTTTTATTTTTTATCATTTAAACGTGATTCTAAATTTGTACGCCGAAACTTTTTATGTAATTAAACAAATCTGGTAGTGGCAATATAATAATGATCGACAAAATTTTATCGTTAGTGGTAAATGTGCGTCCGGGTAATAAATGATATTTAATTAATAAATTACTCTTTTTATCAATTAATTACATTAAACAATTAGATAAAGTTCTTAATATGCTTTTGTTTTAATTAAAAAAATATTCTTTATTAGGTTCTAAATGATTTTTCATTGCATTTGAAGCGGATGCACTTTTGTATATTCCTTAAATTTAAATAGGTAGATAAGGTTAGGTAAAAGTAATGAAATTAAAAAGACCATATCAAGTTAAATACCATTTCAGAAATAATCAAAGCCTGCGAAAGGATTGTACATAGACAAAACAAAAAAACTAAATAAAAAGAGGGGAAAAGAACTCGTCACCAATGTGTCGGGCGAGAGCCAATTGAATTTCAAAGCTGACAAACGTCTACCACAAAATTTATTCAAAGAATAAATCTGAAAATTTGTAGATCTAAAGGCGTAAAGGCAAAGTGGCGCCGACGTCACACAACACAAAGGAATTTCTAAATTTCACGGCTTCCGCCTTCACTGTTTATATTTATATGGAAAAGGACGGGGAAAAATGACAAACGATTGTGGGGATGTAACGAAAACTTGCGATGTCGTGGACGGGCGACGATGTCACGCCTCGATATAACCTTTGTGAGCTACAATAAGGCTACGTTATTAATTGTAGTGTTCAACACTATCGACAGGCATGCATACGTGTAAGTCAAGTGTGAAAATTCTTATACTATTACTATTATATTTAGTAGTAATTCTATAGGAAAATAGTGCATTTACAAAAAACGGAAAACCTCGGCCATGTTAAACCATCAACTATCATTCATTGTAAAGATAATATTAAAAATAAGTATTTTAAATGAACGGAACTAATTCTGGTAATTTTAAATTTGATAAATCTATTAGAACTTTTTTTGTATTAAACGCCTGCTGTTCTCAACTTTTTTCAAGTGCTGAAGTTTTGCCTATCATTTTTCGCAGTAAAAATTTGCAACATTGTAGAACTCCTATATTTCAGATATGGCGAAGAAAAGTTGGAAGGGCTTAGTAAGCAGTGCTCATTGTCATTTTAACACACACTCAATATAAAATAATAATCAATAATTGAATGCCTTTTCAGTATAACCAAAAGTTTGCAGCTTTTCTTTTCAAAGGCTTGTTATAAAAATACAGAAATAATTTAGTTAGAATAAACTTTAAAACATAAATCTTAAGTTATATTTAGTTACATAAGTTTTAAACTAAACAGACACTAAATAAATACTTGTTAACCTTTAGAATTAGACTTAATTTTTACTGAACTGTGCTAATAAAAAAAAAACATAATTTTAAATTACTAAAGCTTCGAAACTACCCATATTTTATGGCAAAACTAACTGAAACAACGCTTGTAAAGTACACTAACACATGTACATTTTACTGTACATTTTAATTTCCTTTACGTCGCGTATCAGTGAAACAGACACCGCCGCCCATCTGGCGACTATTCCCCTGCGAAAACGCCTTACACTTTACTCGCAGCAACGTGTCCCCAAATATAAAGTTAACTATGCTTTTATTGTTAAAGTTTTGACGGAGCATTTTAGCTCAGTTAATAAAACAGAGGGGAATAAGTGTGTATAAAACGGGTTATAACCCTTGCAATAACCTTTATTAAGACAATGAATTATATTTAACTATTAAAAGTCACCTTATTAAGTTTCGTTTATGTCTATTGGGTAAATTATGGCTTACGAATTAGTCGACAAATGTAGTTTCAAGTTAATAATACCGTAATATTATCTTTCACATTTTTAGACTAATTATTGTTTCAATTTTTATTACTGTAATAAAGTTATTTAATTGCTTTAATTAATAAATATCAGTATTTTAAATTTGATGATACTCAAGTTTTGCAGAATGCAACGATTTCAATTGCTAGTCGTGAGAATTTGAGCTCGAAGCATCGATATCAAATTAATTTCAAGCCAAAAAAAGTATAGCTATTTATATTAATAACTGTCTTGAAATACCTATTATTTTATGCTAAACGTTTTTGCTTTAAAAAGTTTTGTTTATCGTACCTTTTACAAGAAATCTGCCAACAAGTGTGTATTTTTAATTGTAATTGTCATCGACAAAATTGTTCATATTACTCACTCAAAATTCTGGTTACTATTTTTTACACATCAAAATGGTTAAATAAAAATGTTGTTTCATTTACTAGAAAAATAATTGAAAACTTTAAGATGAGTTTGTACCGATTTTATTGTCTCGCAGTGTAATAAAAGCTGGATCGCCGGCGGCGCTTTGCATTTCAATAAATCAGAAGAAATGACATCTTGCGCGTTAAGCAGTCGGCGGCTCAATGGGTGGTCGGCGAGCAGACGCCTTCACGGTTATTTCCCACTCCACTGTACTGGAAATAAAACTAAGTGATGAACAAATAATAAAATTAATTCTGTTATGGGGTGAAATTATTTTGAAACATCTTGGCAGTTTTATTAAACAAATCGGAGCTGTAATTAAATAATTTTAGGAATACAAATTTGTAATTAATAACACACTATACACTTTATTACGGTTTTGTTAAAGCTGGACTTGTTAGTTTAAAATATATAAATTGGTGCTAAACATATGAAACTTCGTTAGCTTTCATTATAAACATACCAAATAGGTATACCATGAAACCATTTTAAAAAACAAATTACAAAATAGAATCTTTAGGTTTACCATATTACGTGAATAAGATTATTACTACATCGCTTCTGTGGCGGATCATAATTTCTTTTCTCTTCTTCAGATTAAAATTCAGCGCACAGGGAATACGTAATTCAAAACACTTGAAGCGTGGTTGAAATTGAGTTCAAAGAGAAGCGCTTTTACGGAATTGTTACATATTTTTTGTCAATTTTATAATTTCTATTTTCATGTAAATTTGTGAAGAAAAGTGTTAGTAGAAATTTAATAATTGAATACAAATGGTACATTAATATACTTACGCAACATTTATTTTACTTAATTTTAGAATACAAATATATTTAAATGTAAATAAAATTGAGAATTAAAAGCTTAAACTGCTAGCGACTTCATTGTAATTGAAGAAAATACAAGAGGGAAAAACAAAGTGAGGAAAGGAGAACAAATTAGATTTTTTTTCAGGTGAGCAACAAACAGGAACACAACAAGCTAAAACAATTTACGGAAGCGACTCTCGAAAGTGTTAAGTGAATTTGAAATGTTAGGCAAAACGGAAAGCCGGCGCGGGACACGGGCGATGGGCGTCGGGCGGCGGCCGGGCCGCTGAATTGAGTCAAACAAACGAAACTCATCGACAAGATTCTATCTTGCAGAGTTTAAGAGCAATTTTTCTCTTAAAGCCAAACAAATGAGGCACCATTAGATGGAGTGAGAGCGCTTAATCTATTTCTGACGAGTTCAGTGACGCCGACAAAGACAAATCGACATTAGCCTACCCACACGGCGTGAAGGCGTTCCACTTCTGTTTCAATTCCACTTTTATTTGCGGATTAACTTCTTATTAGTCATTGTGCTGGGACGGGGCTCGAGCTTGCCATCACAAGCCTTATGAATGGCTCAATTATTTCGCAGACTCAGGACGAATTCACCTACAGAATACGAGTCGTATTCTCTTTGAGAATGAAATATTCTCGATCCATTAATTCTTCATTACATTACGATTACTTACGGGAGCATTCTCTAATACGTTCCTCTGAATCAAATAAACGACGTATTTTATTACAAGCGTTTGCTTAACATATGTACATTTGTAAGCTACTAATAACACGAGTATTTATAAACCGACAACGTATTTATGTTCCCCGAGCGACATTCATAAGGATCTCTATAAATTTAAATGTGATTTAATTTCACATACATATGTCATGCATATCAATTATTCCCTTCTACTAAACATTAAGAAATTAAAGGGTTTGAGAGTTATATATACTTCTAACTAATTGGTTAGTTAACCCATTGAATCCGTATTAGGGTACTCGAAAATAAGAGACAGTTCGTGATGTCTTTTTGTCTGTTCTCATTACTTTTAAATAACTTACTGTCAGAGTTGTGTACAAGTTAAAGGGTACCATTTGGATAATAAGAATAAGGTTAAAAATGTAATAACACGCGAATGATTCTTTTAAATACCGAAAATAAATATAAGAAGCGAACGTATATTTCAAGAGTGACAAGTTGAAAAATGTGGAAATGTGTCACCTGTCACTTGGTATTTAAAACGATATGTTATGCTGGAAGTGTCACTTGCAGTGGATGCTTTTGTCGCGTATCCAAATAGTAGGAGCAGCTGTTTCCTATTAGACTGAGGCATTACGACGAACGGGAAATAATATGTAAGTGATTTCGACATAGAGCTAAACACACATTTAAAATATTAGTTTCCTAACATTGATCATAAATAATAACAGTTCCAGACTTAGGGAAATGTAGATTAAAATGTCTAACTTATCTATGTTTAATAGTCTTTTAAAGTTTATTGTTATCACTTAAGTTACTCGTTCAGTCTAGAATGCTAATATATTTTGAAGTCAACGAGTGATACTCAGCATCAAAGCGGCAAACGTAATTGTTGCACATTTATAACCGTGAAAGTGATAAACTGGAGCACAAGTCGTTCTCTGATCTAAAACTGGATATACAGTTTTTTTTTTTAATAAAGATATAATCTATTGTTACAAACTCTAAAACCTCTAAACATACTCTTATTACCTTCAATGTTATTATTCAAGTTTTTTTTAGTATTAAGATGTAGTTGTATTCATTTGCGGTTTTAGAAATAATCGAATTTTCTTAAACATATAACAACTGCTGCTACCAGCTCACTATACGTCCCCACCGAGGGGCTCGGAGCCTACCCTAAGTTAGGGTGACTAGTCCAGTCAACCACGCTGGCCCACTGCGGGTTGGTTGACTTCACACATATCTTTGAATTTCTTCGCCGATATGTGCAGGTTGCATCACGATGTTTTCCTTCACCGTAAGAACGTCGGGTAAATTATGTACATATGAAAATTTGAAAAATCGAAAATCACATTGAAACATGGCGGCGGGATTCGAACCCAAGACCTGTAGATTACAAGTCAAGTGCTTAAACCACTGAGCCACCGACGCTCTCATATAACAACGATTGCGATAAAATTTCATTTATTTAAAATTAAGTACTTCGAGCTTTCTTAGCTTTTTAAATCGTTTAATGTTTTTAATTACTTTATAAATTAAAATGTTAATGTGCGCTGCAACTAACAAGTGAAAAGTTATCAACAAAAGCTCTCCTGACAAGCATTGAGAAGCTATTCTGTCAGGAACTCTGCAAGATTACGTAAACCTCCCTGTAGCTTAAACTTTTTAAATGAGCTGCTTAAAGCACTACTTATAATGTACAAAGTTAATAAATCTATCTAAATAAATCTAAATGTAAACATATTTAATTTATCCTTCGTATTTTCCATAGATCTTTAATTTTTTTCATCCGTCCAAATTAAACGCTATACTTTTATGTGTTTATCTATAATACATTTGTTATTTAGTCTGTAAACTAATTTATTCTTAAATCTTCTTTCTTAAAAAATATTTAAACGTAAGCACAGCGCGAACGCACAACGAATCATAACAGGAAATAAACTATGAAAAGATTGCTTTTATGTGCGATATAGGCACATATATACTTGGTTATTCATACGTCTGGCTTGTGACAATCACTACATAGTATTAAACCAAAGTAATGTGTTAAGTAAACTCGTTTTTTATTGAAGTCGAACTTAGCTTAAACGATATAAACTGCAAATCCGCTCGAACGGTTGCTTAAAGGCGAGAAACAAAGAAAAGTTGAAGCAAAGTTAGGAAATAAGCGGGAAGTAAGTCTGAAGCTTGTCAGTGGCGGAAGTTCAAGATTTCAGCTATTTATTGCAATCCCACAAGATTCGGGAGTTTACGCAGTGAATTATACAAGTAGAAAAGATTTATTTCAATTGCTGCATCATACAAATGTACTGCAATAAACATTGGCCAGTTAACAGACCCTCTTTTGTACTTCTGCCAAGTACAATCTTTGTATTTTTCTTTGTAAGAGGTGAGATGAAATCTTTTTGGCGATGGTATAAAATCTCATTATTTAAAATTTGTTGTAAAATTTTCAAATGGTGTTTTACAAATTATTAGAAGGGTCAGACCAATAATCTTACCAATATTGTAAAAGAGAAAGTTTAGATGGATGTATAATAACGTATTTGCAATATTAGAACAAGCTTGCAAATATCTTGTTTTAATTTTAACAAACAAAATAGCTATTAAAATAATGAAATGAAAATCAGAAATGTTTGTGCAGCTGGTGAACATACAAGGTTCATACAAAGCCAATACGAGCCGTGGCGCACGCACGTGTCTCGCCTACATCGCAACAATAGAACCAAAGTCATTTTAGCAACTTCGATATTCGACGGGTTATCGACATAATGCTAGTTTCACACGAGGGCAGATGAATAAGGCAGTGCTAAAGTAAAGTGTACTACAACTATTGTTAGAAAACAGTACTGTTCTGTTCTTGTGTGTGTACGGTATTCTGAAGTGCGTAACTGTTCTGCCTTCGTGTGCAATTAGTTATATCTCTAGACGGGCAATAAACTAGTATTGTTAAAATAAATATTAAATCGATATGCGAAGTCTGCATTCCAACTTTATAGTCACGTTTATGATTATAACTGTGCATTAATATTAAATTTTGCGTGATACAATCTATAACTCGATATCTGTGACATTAAATATGCGATATAGATAAACGAAATAATAGTATATTTAGTACTGATACTTAAAATTTGGTTCTCAATATCGATAAAGTGTAAGTATGATATTTACATCAAGTATTAAATATGTTATGAAATTGATGAATGATGGATACTGTTTGCAGTTGAAAGTTTTTTAGAAAATTAATACAAAGACAAATCCAGTATACAATTAATTCATTAACAAACCAACCAAAACAAATACAAGTATACATAAATCAATAGGTGAAATAGAGAATTTTCACTGCGTGTCACTTTTCAGTTACAAAACCAAACATTACTTTGTTACTATAATTATTAATGATAATAATCACAAATCACGAACAAAAGGCAAATGAAGCTGCGAGTGACATATAGTCCGACTAAAAAGTACAAACTTTGGCGGCATCCCAGAACACAATGAACAAATAAAGTATCAGAGAACAATGCTCGGAGACTCAGTGAATAATTTTAGCCAGAAATACCATCGGCGCGACGCTACTGATACATATACAATGAACTGCCAAGTAATGGAAGAGACAGTGTACTTTTATTTACAACAATTCATTGTTTTCTATGCAGCACGTTTCCTTTGTGAATCCTGTTACCCTAAAACAGTTCAAAAAAATATCTAACCAAAACGCTTTCTGACTTACTAAAATATCAATAAAATCGTCAGGAATCTTTTGGCTAAAAAAAACATTTCCAACTCAAAGTTTTAAATGAAAAAAAATATGACAAGTTAGACAGCATAGCATCCAATGTCTCATCTAGTTGTTGTATTTTTTCCGAGTCCATGAACGAAACGCTATCTTTACCGCCCTCCGGGGAAATAACGTCCTGTCACGCAGAATATACTGGTCCGCACCACAATTAGTGATCGCCAGAAATTGCGTAATTAGAGACCATTAATCGATCTTGTCTCCGACGCTTAGATACTTCACCCCTCTTTTGTTTAAATACAGTCTATAAATGTAATAAACAGGGACAGTTCCTACTCCCCAGTTGAAAAACATACAAATAGACCTATACTGATATTTAACTTAAAATCAATTACAATAATGAAACGTACTACTGGCTTACTGGTCA
The DNA here is from genome assembly GCA_003118335.3 of Papilio memnon. Taxonomy (NCBI): domain Eukaryota; kingdom Metazoa; phylum Arthropoda; class Insecta; order Lepidoptera; family Papilionidae; genus Papilio; species Papilio memnon. Next base: position 4,664,873 of record LD688948.1, read on the forward strand.
CATACTGTAATAGTCATCATTCGGTTTTGTATTCTGATTTATTTAGTTATTTACGGTCTGTTTAAATGACATAGATTTTTTTATTCTTGAATATTATTTTTCAAGCTAAATCATGCGTGTTATTTCTTTTGAAAAATGTCCTAATGGAACACTGGGACCAATTTTCAAATTGCAACAAATCGAATCATTTTATTTCCACATCATTCCCTTATCGGACCCAAGTTGCCTAAATTTCTGTTTTGCACGAACGGCGACCCTCCGGAAACGATCTCTGGAAGTCTACGCAACGTCTGACCACAGACAGTTTTTTGTCAATATGCGTTTACCCTAACCACATAGATGATGGGGCAGAGTAATGATCGCAAATGGCAGGAAATTACCGAGGCACCTTATCGTTCGATTCAATAAGGCCAATGGTCCAGGGGTGAGGATAATGAAACTGCAACTAAAGCTGCCATTCGCTTGATGTTCCTTTAGTGCCGTCAATGGAAGTAATTGCCGCTTATTCGAGAATCTTTCAGCACGCCAACGGAGCACTATTCAACTTTCCTATCAATCTTATTCAATCGTGCAATGATTATCTAACAATAGCAATCGTTTATAACATAATTATATTTATTCTTTTGTACTTACATTATTCTTAAAATGATTGTACAAGAAATGAACGAAATCATAACATATTACTTACATTGTAGCATAGAGATTGATTTAAAAGCTTTAATATAATATTATGCTTAAAGAAAAAATAAAAAAAAAACTGTAAGACATTTGTAACCTGATTTAACAGATTATTTTATCTGATGGCATCTATTGACATCTTCCTTGGATTAATATTCTGAGTACATCGTTACGTGTTTGCTAATATCAAGATAATATTATGTTGAAATAGTCACATGTTTATCTTAACAGACACAAACCTCGCTTGAGTGCAAAAACAGGCAATGTTTACAATAAAAACAACCCATTAACGATTTACACCTGTAGAGTGAATATAAAATTCGATATAAGAGCCAGGAGCGAATTTAACCTTCAATAAGACGTGTGCCGCATAAGTTAAGCCGAGTCTTAAGGGAACATTTGTTCAGTAAAACGTGTGACGAAATTGCGGGTGCGGGACTTCCATTCTCGTTGTTCGATCACTCACACACACTCAACCCCAACACTTAGCGTTCCCTTTTTTCCAATTTCACAGGCTTTTTTACACATCAATCTCCGCTATGTATTATGAAAAGAAAGCGTTTTATTTCACAATCTCATTTGACAACAAGCGTAGTTACTTAGCACTTATCTTAAGTTTGTTTTCTATAACATTTTCAAGGAAAAACCACAAGTATAACATTTTACATTTATTTAAATCGAATAAATATGTCACCAATAATAAATTCCGACGTTATTATAAGAAAAAACATAATTCCATTGTATGGCTTTTACATTATGACAAGGCTCGTTGTAGAATCGAATGAAAGTGGATGGCAGATATAAGTTTGTAACGCCTAAATTAATGATTTAATCACATACGAGTATTTTAAGCACAGCTAAAATGTTGTGACCAAATACAACTCAAAAATAAAAATTAAAAACCAATCTATAACAACAATTAGAATTGAAAAATACAAATTCAGTTCAAAACCATATTTTTGACAATGGAAAAATTGTTAATAAAATAACTTAAGTATAGATAGTTGCGATATATTATCAATCAATTAGGTATTTAAATCAAAAAGTGGCACTTTTAAAGGATAAAGCAGAATTCCGTTAACATACGTAAATAACCAACTAGTGTTAACACTGTTAATATTATGCTAACAACAATGCAAACCAATATAAACGGTAAGCACAATAATTATACAATAATTGAAAGCCCGATTCTACTCAAATAGAAATTCATTGTACACCGGAATATCAGAGCGTAGTTTGATGTGAACACAATTAATTTCGTGGTGTCGCAATACAATTACGTACCTCCTTAATGAGACACAAATTGTTCAACGTATACCATCTTATCTAGTTTGCGCATACAACAATATACGCGGTAAGCCTCATATAGAAGAACTAACGGTCAAAGATAGAGCGTCGCTTGATTAGCTCGGGTCTGGAATGACCGTACTCACTATAAAGATTTTTGGGTAAACGTAATATCGCATCGTTACAAGAGAATGGACCCCAATGAACTTTCATGATCATGTTTTTCATTTAGTTCATTTTTATTTTCTAGTTATTATGACTTTATTTAAAATTGTAATTAGTAAAATTATTACAAACTGGAGCCGTGATCACTATTAGAGTTTTATTATTAATTATTATTAAAGTTAATTAAATCAACAAAGGGCTGGTAAACATTAAACTTTTGATAGTTATTAATATACTAGCTTAGACTCGCGACTCGGTCCGCGTGGAATTAAAAAACAAAAGTGAGTAGCCTATGTGTTCTTGCATACTATCTTCTACATCTATACTAAATTTCATCGAAATCCGTTCAGCCGTTTAAGCTACAAACTCTAACAAACATTCATCTATTCATCTAAACTTTCGCGTTTATAATATTTGTATGATAAAGCAAAATAGCAACAATAATATACAATTTGTCGTATTCGTTTAAATTATAACGAGATTTAATTGACCATATTATATTGAAACGGTGTGATTAATACAAACGACCGAAACCTGTCACGTTCATATTTGTCCTGTCGCCTAACAAGGCCGACTCGCAATGATAACTATGTGAAATGAACTCGAGAGAATTGCTATAAAGGACGCGACGAACCAGAATAATCGAATACGTAACAGCTTCGTATGTTCTCTCCGTTATTATTACATTATATTTTATAGAATATTAATTTATCAAACAATTAACGTTGCTTAGATTAATTATTGAAACAAAACAATAAAATATGTCGCCAAGACAAGACAAAACTTCAACAAGTCAAGATAATTTCAACAGGCAAAAAGTACTAACTTATTGCCTGTTGAAATTTTCTCAAGAATTTTGAAGAAAGATGAAAACTGTTTCAATAGGCTATTACCAACGAAAAGATTACAAATTAATCTTTTATGTCTTTCCTTATGCCTCCTAGCCCTTTATCTTATTGGCGTATCTAAATTGAATTTTCCTAGGGGCTGTACACACCATAAAATAAATTAGGGTAAACAGACATATACATTTACGTTCTTGTAAAATATTTATAGTATTTTTATTGCATTTTTATCACTTTTAATATTATTTTTATTTTTTAGTCCCCGAGTATTTTTTTATTAAAATTATTAGCAATTATTAGCAAATAAATATCAAATATTCTTAAAAGAACTGCCATTATTTACTTAACAAGTAAAATATTCCTTTGACTTTGTTAATATAATATCAAAAAGTAAAGAGCATTAACATTAAAACGTTATTAAAAAGCCAACATCAATCAAATAGAAAAAATAAAGTACTAAACGAAATGCATTTGTCAACATTTTATACCAATAAATGTTCATAGTCAAAGAATTAAATTTACGTCCCACTTATGACCGATTGTCATACAAAAAACTAGCAATACAAGAACTAAAATCTAGCACGGATGTGTGTTGCTGTGACATAATTTCGACCTAAATGCGTTGTGACAAATGGGTAGGAAATATACGTCCTCGACTATGTCTACGTCATCTGAGAACCCCTCTTTACAATTATCTGTTACAGTCACCGCGTAAGATGAAAGCTTCGACGATACAAAACTTCTCGCTTCATGATTCAATAGCCAATGCGTGTGGAAGGGTGACAACTTGTATTCACTGAAAACTATTCACTAGTTCTATATTGTTACCATAGAATAATAATACTACAATTTACTTATTAATTAAGTTAGCAGAAATGAGTTTCAAAACCTTTGAAAAAGTCTTCTTTTAGCTTAGAATTAGACAACTCCAAGGTAAAATTCTTATAATTCCGAATATTGGCTTCCAAAGATAAAGAAACAATCAAACCACTTATTAAAGATATAATACGTTGTTATTTATAACCGCTCACAATATACTTATCCCCTATATTCTTATAACAAAGGCGTATTAAAACCAAATTGGTTGTATGAACTTATTTGATTCAGAAGTCATCTCGATATCCGTTCTATTATTGTTCAGATAAAACTTTGATTTGATTCCGAACAAGTTTGTGGTACAACAAAAGACGATATTTGCTACTACATAACATAAACTTAACAAAGAGAGTACTGAAGTGAACCGTAGAGAAAAGTGTAATTTTTTTTCTATTGTTCAAATAAAAATAATGTTTGTCTTGCTGAAATAACTCGGAGAAAGCCAATCTTTTCTCTTTATTATTAAGGAAAAATATTTACAGTATATTTAAAAAGTACTGTATTCTGATAAAATCAAAAGAACACCTTACTCATGTAGAATAATTGGCTATAAATTTAAACTATATGAGAATATAAGGTTCATTGCCTCGACTGGTGTTAAGATTTACTAAGCCACGTGTCTCCTGTCAGCTAATAACAATGACCCTATCGGTTTTGATTAATGATCGGGAATACTTACTCATACAACGCTCGAGCCTTACAATATCGCCACTAAGCGATTTAGCTATAGATTATTGAACTAATATATTACGTGAAAAACATATAGCACCACACATTTATACCAAACATCAAAATTCGTTCAGCAGTTTTGGCTACAAACGCTAACATCCATCCATCCATCTAAATATTCGCATTTATAATATTTGTATGATTACATTAAACATTGGTAAAACCTAACCGGTAAGATTCGACCTTCTGTACTTAAACAAGTCTATTTGCTAATAAAGTGGGATCAGTTTTATTACTTTTGCTGGCTACAAAACTAATGCGCGCTACACGCATTTTCAAAGAAAGGGGTCGACATAGTGTCCATAGAAAGGATATAGTTTAAATCGTTACCTTTATTATAGTTCTGGATTGTGATATTCGTATCCGATATAACGTTGATGTCCCACAGGAAATAAGAACAAGGAAGATTCGTTGTTCGTACGGGACAAGTTTACTTGAGTCAATAGGAAATATGTGGTAGTTTTTCTTCCGGTATTATCTACTTTTATATTGTTGGTCTTATCTAATTTACTATTGTTAAGCCTTAATATATGACTAGCTGTTGTTTGCAACTGCGTCAGCATAGAATTAAATAGCCGAAGTGGGAGTACCACACACATAATCGACCTTCTAGTAAAATTTACGTCAACGTCGGTCTAGACATTACAGAGATCGACAGACAGACACACAGGCGTTCATTCAAAACTATGGCTAGTTATTTTACTTATCTCATTATTTAAATTTACATTACCAGCCGCTTTAACAAAACAGCTTCTCAATAGAACTCATTCATTCATGACACGAAGCCCAACGCAAGTCACTCACAAAGAATTTGAGGTTATATTTCTCATTTCAAATTCTCCGTAGACGACTGGAATCGTAAAAAGCGGATTATTCTCACTGAGCCCGCGCGGTGGATAGAATTCGCGAGAAAGAGCCGACTTGGCAATATGGGCTGGTTTATTTACTCCTTACGGCTAAGCTGCATATAATGAAAACGCACCGTCGTGTAGAGGCGTCAAACGTCAAGGGAAATAAGACATTAGAGTTAACAATCTTGATACTTGTCAGCCTTTGTGTTTAAGTTTTATGAACCGTTGGTTATTTATATCTTGTTATTTTTTAATATTGGAAAGTATAATAAATGTATGTTTTGTACTTACATAGAAAATTCTTATAATTTTATTATCGAAACACTTGGGAAGTAGTAACAAGCATTATAATTATTATGAATTCGTAATTTGCTCTTGTCACGCGAACGCTTTGTTTGACTAGGCAGCTTGATTAGTAATTTCGTGATAACTTTAAACGTAGTCTTAATTGTTTTAAGTAATGAAACATGTACATATGTGAACATAATGATTTGCATATCAACACAATTATAACATATTATTAAATAATTGCTGTTACTTATGTGTTAATAAAATTGTTTCCAACATGTTAGTAATTTAGTAGGTGTTTGTTCATATTATTTCTATTAATTTACTTTAGACATATTTAATTACATCATCAAAAGTCTCGGTATTATTTCGTACTTTGGATTCGCTTAAATCTTAAGAAAATGTTTATTGGTAAAGATCAATATTGTAAATAAAATAAACTGCTCTACCACAAAAAAGCATTAAAAAAATTCAACGATCAATAATATTGCAGCGTAGTATACGCGCGGTTGCTTATCCGCATACGTCACATGTTCTGTCACTTGTCGCACGTGGCTCCCTGACGCCTCACTCCCGAAACCTTATACAGTATGCTCTTTTATTAATCAAGGACATTCATATCTTTCTTGTAAATTAAATTATTGTAATGATTTTTTGAGCATAAAATTTGATAAATTATTTTGTGGTTACTAGGTTTCTATGGTTACTGACTATGACTAATAGAGAATACGACGAAGAAAACAGTCTGTCCTTTTAAACAAAAGATGAACACGCTAAAGGCATAACTACTATTAATCTTAAGACACTATCAGAATCTTTTATCTGTAATAGGTACAATGCTCCTACAGTAACAATATTTACGCAACAAACAAAATATTCCTCAATGCAATACAATTTTATGCACGACAGTAAATCAGTTGTTCTTATTTCGTCTAGTGCTGGAAGGCAACTATATCGAGGCGTTCGGCTCATATCAGTTGCCATAAAAATGTTTTATGTTAGTGGCTAATAAATGACATCAGCAAATTCGGTAAGACAATACGAGAGACGCTCTATGCATCCGTTTCCACTTTTATTTCCTCCCCTAGCAATCATCGTTCCGACAGAGGGCGCCACGCAGTCGCTTTTGGCAGACGCACTCAATAATATGAGAACGTTTTCTTAAATTGCTACACATCATGTTGACTATGAATCATAATATGTTACATTAATTAAAACATAATATGACAAAACGTATGATTTATAGTGGGTTTCTGAAGTTCCCATTTATTTTATCATCACCTAATGGTTCATTAGTGTTAGATGGACCTAAGATCAACAGAGTAACTCAAGTTACATAATTCGGAAACGCATTTCATGAAGTTATCGAACCAAAAACACTAAGGAATGGTTAAACGCAGCTAGGAAACCAGCCACTAGTAATGCTAAGCACAATTGTCATTTGTTTAGTCTGATAAGAATTTAGTATTTCAAGTAAAACTCAAAGATATTCTTAAATTTTGATGTTATTGTGATGAGAACAATAATGTTTAGTAATTTCATTCTTTGTTTAGTTTTCAGTCTGTAAGTAACAACGTTATAAAGCTGCGATAGAAATTCAAAGCACATACACGGAAAAAAACTTAAGAAAATATCGTGGATTTTGTCCCCGATGTTTACTCGTCGTGGTTAAGCTGCATCTAATGAAATCCCCTGTCAGGATATCCTTGCACCAAATTATACTGCGGCCTACTCATTTTGATCGTTTTAGCGACCTTTTTCTAAACTTTAATAGCCTTGCCTTTTTTAATTTTAACTTATTGTGGTATTTTTATATTGTTATTCTTTTCATCTACCTATTTAATTATTTCTGTATGTTTTTTTTTAGTGTAATTAGCCCGCAAGGTATATTATATTGATATTACAGCAAAAATGTTTTTTTAATCACGTTCCATTGTTTGAAAATATCCTGTTAATTAATTTCAATTATAAAATAAAAGTAATTTTATTAGCAATTAAATTCCAGAGAAGTGTTTTTATCATACGTTATATTGTGTTCCTCTGATTGGTTTCCTTTATTTATCTAAAAGCTTGATAAGGAATAAAGTTTTAAATTTGCTACAAGGATCAAGAATATTAATTCCATCTACTAACCACAACTAAAACATGGGCGCTGAGTATTTTCAGCTGTAATATACGTTCGTCCTTATTTTATCCTGAGGTGTTATTCCAATCACGGAATAGATATATTTATAACAGAAACTAATACATTAGCACTCACAATTCTTTCATATATTTAAAAACAGGGCATCATAATAATACTATTAATTAAATGTAAACTTAATTTTCTACTCGTGTTGAAGTAAATAAAGTTATTTACATAAAAATATCACGATAAGTTCGTTCGAATTATTAAATCTAACTAATCTTATTTCTTACTAATATTATAAACTAGCTTTCGCAACCGACTCCGTCCGCGTGGAATTAAAAAAACAAAGGTGAGTAGCCTATGTGTTCTTCCAGACTATCCTCCACGTCTATACCAAATTTCATCGAAATCCGTTTACCCGTTTAGGCTACAGACTCTAACAAACATCCATCCATCCTTCGCTGTCGAACGGAATAAATAGTATCCTATGTCCGTCTCCTGGCTCTAAGCTACCTCTTCGCCAATTTTGAGCCATATCAGTAAATCCGCTATTGAGTTATAAATAGTGTAACTAAGACGACTTTCTTTTATATATATAAGATGTCAAAATTTGGATGAGAAATGGATGGACGGATGTTTGTTAGAGTTTCTGGTCTAAACTACTGAACTGATATCGATGAAATTTGGCACGTCAAGATGTAGAGCATAGCCTGGAAGAACACATAGGCTACATGCTTTTTTATCACGCGGACCGAGTCGCGAGTAAAACTAGTAAAGATATATTCTAGATAGTAATAACAAGAAAACGTCAACTGTATTGAACTGTAGATATCAATGAATAAATCACCCTTCAACCGAACAATGGTTCCCTCTGATGGTGCAGTCTACTGGACATCTAACGCTTGACCAATTTTCTTTTGTAAACTACGATTGGATGTTATCAAACAATATACGAGAACTATTCTAATCTCAATATTATTTTTGAAACGTGATAGTATTACAATAAAAACACATAATGGCTTTTTGTAAATAATGCAAGATTTTATTTAAATTCTATTTCAAATCACTATAACTAGTTCTTGAACAATAAAATTATTCATTAGTTATTAAGAATTTAACACGTTCTATGCCGAGAAAAAAATCGCAGTTTCCTGTCCGGGCCGTGTCGGTCAGTGATGGTTGA
>LD688948.1:4684205-4696763 GCA_003118335.3 Papilio memnon
AAACCATAAAAAACAAATTATTTTTAATCACTATTTTACAAACACACATTAATATTTTCAAATGAAATAAACCTATAAAAGTAACACATTTTCTTGCAACTATTAACTTTTACACTCATGTTCACGCTTTCAACGCGTTTTAATATCCTTTTCGCTTTTGATAATTCCAGGTGCGCAATTAAATCTGCAGTTGTTCTCAATTCATACTCGGCGAACAAATTTACTTTAGTGCAAACAGGCACACTTCGGATTGCAGGTGAAGTGGGTTTAATATTCAGCGTTATTGTTAAAAGTTTTAGATTGTTAACGTTAATTGTGCCTTTAGTCTTAATAACTTCCTTACCAATGTTTTTAATAGTTTTTAAAACAAATTGTAGAGGCTACTCATCTAGAAGAGATCTTAGAAGTTTATGTAAGTACATATTAAATTGCACGTTTAACAATTGTTTATCTTTTATTCAACAAACAATCTTTCAATTTTAAATAGTTATCATCATATACACTTTAATTAAAAAAGGAACAACGATTTTCTCCCTAGAATTGGATCAACAAAACGATATCACCGCCCGATAACGCATTTACGTTTTTCATTATTTCGAAATTGCGTTCACCGAACATATCAGCTACAATTTCATCGAACAATTGTAGATACGAGTGAACAAATGCAATCTGTGTTCGCTTGAAATATCTTAACATCTCATTATACGGAAAAGCGTTTATAGAGAACTAGCTTTCGTTCGCGACTTTGTCCGCGCAATATTAAATTAAACACCCTCAATAAATTGCCTTTGAGTTCTTCCAGACTATAATCTACTTTTAAAATTTCATCCAAATTCATGTACCCTTTTTGGAGTTACGAGGAAAACATCCATCTATCCAAACTTACGCATTGATACTATTAGTATGATGAAGTATGTAGTTTCATTTAGTAAGACTTTCAACACATTTTCTCACGGGTAAAACCGATTAAGATACCCCTGTAGGCGGTCGTCAAGTCACTTGTAACAGTGACTAGTCATTTTAAATACCGAAGTGCTATCCTAAATGTTACAATACAACCATAAAAAACAGTTGATAACCAAAATAAGTTTTGTATTACGTAAAAAAGCTCTTTAAAATATACATTTCAAACGTTGCTAAATTCTTTGTACATCAAAAGGAAAGCACATTACACAGTAAGCATAAATTCCTTAGCTCCTTAGCACTTAAGAACATAAAAGCATAGCATTGGATACTCTGTTCATACTGGCAACTGAGACTGCATATAGACAAAAGGCTTTAAAGCGGTCGTCACTTAGACGTCTTCTATCGTATTTCCTGGAACATAGCTTTTGTACCATATAGTACATTTCAAAAATGTACCGTCATACTAGTACACATATTAAAAAACAACATATTAAAAGTTTCAAATGAGGAATGACTCATCCAGCAGTCTTAGGTAGCTAAGAAGCAATTTAAATATATTATTGGACGGTTACAAACCTACAATAAGCCAACGCATATTTACTGCAAGTAAATAAAAGGCTCTACAATATCAGATGTCATAAACAAAGATTAACATTCTCTACTTTGACGAGGGCGACGTCAAAAACATTTCATCTCTCGATTCATGTTTTTATAAAATATGTTTTAGAAAAATTATGCCTTCTATATCCAGACGGAAAATTTTAATTGTTTGTTTAGAAAGGGTATAAAATTATTTTCGAAGAAATTAATCAACTAATACAGTAATTTTGTTTTACATTCATTTTTTTAATTTAACAGCACAAACCTATTTATGTTAAAGCTGGCACTATGAAATATTTGTGATTCCATGTGATTTTTCTGTTAACTCTCAATAAAGAAGAAAATATTAAACTCGCGAAACAACCTGATTTACCGTGAAATGGGGAAACAGTTGGTGAGTTGGCTACAGACAAAAGGCACGTTGGCATGGTAACAGAAAACAACGAGCGTGACAAATGAGTTGCAGGTGTGACACAGCGTGCTAGCGTCACGCACCTGTAAGCGTCACGTTGGCGAATGTAGAAGAAATTCGTAAATATAGACAAGCAATAATATTAAGTTATATTAGAATTTTCACTATGAGTTATTTAAACATTTTTAGACGAAACAAAACAGATTGAAATATGGTATAATAATGTTATATTACAATATATATAAAATACATACAAAAACTGGAGAAAAACTATTCACATCAAACACGTTCCATTTATTACTTAGATAAAGAAAAATCTTAAAAGGCTTACGCTTCCGAGTATTTTTCAAAAAAATCGTGAATATAAAACTACAGCATGCTCTACTTTCAGTTTAAAGCCTTAATAAATGCTTTATGTCCGAAATCTCTTGTGTTACGGACATAATATGTTTTAGCAAAAATTCTCTTTGAGAGATTTAAAAGAAGCGGTGGAGCCGCCGGCTTGTGTAGATCTTGAGCACACATTCATTTTAGTTTATGCTCAATTCATACTATGGTGTTATTATAACAATCTAAACTACTGTAAGCGCGCACACCTTTGACGAAACTATCGCACAACTGATTAGTCTCACTTTGATTCCTATGAGCTTCTCGATGCACACTTCTCGATTTTTAGTTGTGCAACTAAACAGTTGAAATTGCTGTGAAACAATCGACAATCCACAATAAACTACTAAACTATCGCACAACAGTTTGCGCCCCCTCTAATACTAGAAACATTAAAAAAAATACTTTTACTGAAGGGGACTACTCTTTGTGTACACCCTCAGTAACCCTAATTTTACCATTATAAGCTTATCTTACCGCAACTAACGATATATAGGTCACATTAAGTAATTAATACAACTTTAAAATATAGCTATAATTGAAGCCGTATAAAATATTTTAATAGAGTGATAATAAAAGGGGGGAAAAATATAGCACGACTTACGTTTCCACAAAGACCCACTTAAACCTGTGCAGTTAATTAAAAGCACTCAGAGTAAAATAAGAAGGTAAATTATCCTGACCCACCATATTACCGTTTAGCTAAACGTTGCTCATGGATCATAAAAGTAAAACGACCAACTTCCGTTTTTTTAACGGAACGCTACTGAACGAATTCTCCGTTCTTTAATATTAACGTTCAATCCCTCTCCAGTTTTAATAAAACTGTAGTTATTACATAAATATAATTTTAATTTAATAGAGTAATTATTTTCTCGAACATTCAATGTTTCTTTTTAGTGCACTTAGAATGTTTCGAAAGATCTTGGTCTAATTAAAATTTATTTATAGAAATTTGTCGAAGGAATTTACGACAACGCTGTGTTTTTTCTTATTTCAATATAATTCAATTCAAAGATTTATAACGAGATAAATAATCATTAATGAAGTAGGTATCGCAGTAAGTTTGAACTACATAAATTCGTATGAAAACATGTAATAACACAACGTAAGTATTTACTCCAGTACAGAAATTAATTAAGATTATTTAATTCTTTGAGCCACAAATTGCGTAGCTCTTAAAGCTTTATTTACATTGACCATAAAGATGTAATAACAACTTCTATATTATTATATTATACTAGCTGTTCCCGTGCGGCTTCATCCGCGTTTAATTATAAAAACTTTATTTCATTTTTTACATTTGTCAAAATATCAATTGCAAATGTCAAATTACCAATTCCCTTACTTTGACAATCTTGCTTCCTTGATGTTGGCAGCAACTTATCACTTAAGGTCTCTTTCCCACATTAGGGTTTTTATCCAAAATTTTTACCCCCTAAGTTTAATGGCATGAAAATGTATAGCCTAAAGCGTGACATAGATGTAGGGCTTTTGATTAAAAAAGAATTATTCAAAAATATGCTGTAATTGCTTACATCTTAGGCAACAAAGAAGTGTATTTTTGCTTTATTATATTAGTACAGATGAGTGACAAAAATTGTATTATAACGTGATAATAATGATTGCCATAATAGTGATTTTGTTTCTGTTGCTAATAAACGAAAGAAAAACATATGTAGTTTCGGAATAGAGGAAAAAAGCATTGAGCGTAACAAATTACTTTGAGATGAAACAGCCTTTAGTCGTTGTGTCTCAGCTGAAAACATGCGACATAAGTGTAATGAGATATAAAATATGGAGCACTTATTTATTACATACTATACAAAGCTCATATTTCTAAGTGAATTGAAATTTTACGGCAATTTTAATTAAAGCATTTTTAAAGCATAGTTTAGATGTCAGGACGTTTTACCTAGACTTTGAACTGAAAAACATAACTTCATCATTTTAGAATTTGTATGACAATGAAATAAATTTCTATTATATACTTAATCAGCCAGTGTAGAAAGCACGAATAATTTGGTAATATTACACGAAACAAGACAGCTAGTGGATAATAAATCTTCATACGTGTTCTCGTGTTTACGTAAATAACTAAAACACATTTCAGTGTGAACGGAAGATGGCTTTGCCGACTGCCAGGTGCGCAATTAAATCTGCAGGTGGTCCCAATTCATAATTTGCTGACAAAGATTTGACGTTAATACAATGAAAGCAATGAACATCCCTGTACTATACTTTATTACAATTGAATCGTTTAAAATTCTTGTAAGAGGACGCACACCTTTGACTAAACTATCCCACAACTGTTGCAATTGTCGATTGTTTCGTAGGCAATTCATCTGTTTAATTGCCCAACTAAAATCGAGTAGTGTGCGTACCTCCATATAAGCTCCTATGAATCAAAGCGAGACTAAACAGTTGTACGATAGTTTAGTTTCAGGTGTGCGCACGCTCTTAGTACACACAGTAATGTATTTTTATCGAGATTATTTAGGTTGGAGTGTTTATTTGTTTATATACAGTGACTTTTAATTTGTAGGTTGTTAAATTTATTTGTTAAGGAATCGTACACAGCCAATTAAAAATATAGCTCATGTTTCACTTTTTTTCAAGTTGCTCTTTTATTTTTAATTCGTTGCGTTTTTGTTTAAAATTTGGTGTTATTATTTTCATGTTATATTTTGTTAGATAAAAAGGCGTTGCGTAAAAGGTGACATGGTCAAGAAGGGAGTGAGGACTGAGATGACGTATGGTAGAGTTATGTGGAGGACAAAAACCTGTTGCTTCGACCCTACGGGAGTAGGATAAGGAGGATGATGATGATGATTTTGTTAGAAAAAAAATGTAACGAAATGTATAATAGTATTTCAATATGTCGTTTGATACTGATAGTAATAATGCAGGAAGACTTATTTCAAATACCAGAAAGGCAATAAAAGTTCAGATAATCAATTATTCTTAAACATAATCTGCGGATTCAACCCTTAGGTATACTTAATTAAACTCTTTTAGAGCTGGTAGCAAAGCAAACGTTTTAATTGAAGGCTGAAGATTAATCAAAATTGCTTTTATTTCTTCGCCAGTTTTATGGAATGGAAGTGGGTCAATAAAGAATAATAGGAACGAGAAATTACTTCCGCGATTCAATTTGCTTGTGCTGAAATAGAAAGAGGCCAATTCGACAAAAGGAGTGCTTAAATAATAGTTATGCTTTGTGACACTGAGTTTTATAGATGCTACTATTGTTCGAGCGTCTTATTTTGTTTGTTACCTATCTACATATTTTTGGAAATTAGGTTAATGTCTGTACCCAGAATACATAAGTTGTCAACCTTAGTAGCCAATTAAGCTTAGTAGCCACATATACACACATAACAGGAGCCAATAAATTTGTTGCATACAATAAACCGCTTAGACATGCGGAACATGTCGGATGTCACGAACAACAGAACAATAACCCTGTAAATTTCGTGTAAATGTTATGAGCATACTCCACTTTACACGAGATTTAGTACGTTATGAAAGATGCTAAAAAGCCACATATTGTATTCCCTTCGTATACTTCAGTACTTGTCACTATTTTTGCTATCGCATCTATGACGGACGCAGAAGAATTAAATAGCCTTTTTTATCAGCAAGATTAAATATAATGCGATTCTGTAGAATATCGCTCGATACTTTTCCATCAGGCCACAAACAAGCCTGTCGGTTTTGATTATTTTTGCGACAAATATTGATTTTCAATCTCGATTTTACGATGGTTAAAAAGTCCAAACATCCTATAGAATTTGACTCCTTCACTGTTCTCAGTAAGGTAATATGTGGAACTTTGAAACTGACGGAGTTAGAACGAAAGAAGATACCTTGTACAAGTTCCAATAGCAACTAACTTTACGACGCAACTTGAATACCAACAAGTCTCACTGCTGTTTTGAAACCTCGTATACTTGTATGGTTAACGTGACCAATGTTTGCAAGATCAATGTTTTATTCCCTAATAATCCAACAGACCATTCGGTACGATTGTCACTATTTTGCTTAAATAAAATTTTGTACAATAAAGTAAACGTATATGATAACAAAAACCATTATCAAAGTATCTCTATTTAAACACAACATTCACATTCTCTCATCGTATGAACGTTAAAAACGACGACCTGCTTTATGTGTTATCCTCACTGGTTACTAAGAATTGGACATGACTGATAATTAAACTAGATGTATTAATATATGTAATGTACATTTAATATGTTTACGATAATCCTTTCTTTGTGACACATCTACCTCATTCGAAGGAAGTCGTGCCAAATTTCATGACATCTACCTACCATACTGTTTGTCTGCTATAAAGTTACATATTAGACTTACTTCAAGATTAATTAGTTCCTCTTTAATCCACCATCAAGTATGAAATAGTTCACGTACGACAGTTCCTAATTTACAACAATGTCGTACTATGTTGGGAGGTAAGTTTATACGTGGCTTAGAGTAATCAAGCCGTTTACTAGATACCCTGTCCAGCTTAACGGCCTTTGCAATCCGACAATGTTGCTTCTAAAGCTTAATAAAATGTAAGACATTTTATTTAAATTAATAATATTTTATATTTAACTTATAAAGCGAATGATTAAAAATTATTTTTTCGAATTTAAATGTTTTGGCTAATTCGGACCACTTAATTTCATTGTTTTAATTTATTACATTTTATTGAAAGAATTGAATTCATTTCTCGTTAAAAGAACTTATGAGACAACAAGACAATAGCAGAAAGTTCGTAACTGACTTGAAGTTAATGCGAAAAAATAAAGTTATACTTTGCAGTACAAGTCCCAATAGGATCTAACTTTGTGACACAACTTGAATGAGAACTAGTAGAGGATGCAATTTTGTAGAATGCAATATTTTAATTTTGTATTTAAATTTGTAATTGAATAGTAAAGTAGACAATATGTATTTTAGGGAATTCAAACGGTCGGGTTACGGTTTTTGACTAGTTGCGGTGAGTATCTAGTAACAGATTTCTGTGAAAATTGGGACAACATCTACACTTTACAGCAAACGTAAATTTTAAATTATATTAAAAATAAGTACTAATATTAATGAGTTGATGGACAATGAAATACAATCGAATAAATCGTCAAACATCAAACTAACATTAAATTATACTCGAAATTATACACCTATCACCGGCTGCGGTCACCAGATGGCGCTCTTAAATCCACGGTAATCCCTAATTTATTATCAGGTTTGATACTATATGCTTTATGCTGAAAACTAGACGGTTTCCGTCGGCTAAATAAATGTATCCTAATTCACATACGACGTGCGGGATAAAGTATTCAATGTGAAATAGATAATAGGGTAATTTTATTTTGTAATGTATTGCTTCAATATGTTTTTACATACGTTAACATTAAGACCAACAACTTATGTAGACTATAGGAACGTACAAAATTGTAAACATAATATTCAAAACTTGTTAAAGTTGAGACTTGTAACAACGCCGGTATAATTTATTATCATCAGTGACAACCAATTGCGAGGCGGAATGCCAGAAGCGCGACATATATTCAAAACTTCGGAAGCGAAGTTCGTCGAAGTAAACTGGGCTATCGGCTGCAGCATGATCCAACTAGAAGTCTCTACAAAGGAACGCTTGCAAACTTGTCTAATGAGATGAATAATTAAACAGCTCGTGCCAAAGTATGCCCTTCATAATAGCGTTGCGTCCGTATTATGTTGTACTTTTTAAGTTATTTATATCACTTGCATCGTTACAAACAAATTATATCATTCAATATCAGTTAATACATCGAATTGTAGTAGTTACAATTAAGATAAAAGTTATAAAATGTCAAGTCTGTACATAAAATGACAGTTTTAACTGAATAGGTCGACTGGTAAGATATACCCATCATAATTAAGCGTCCATAGCGCACTTCATTTATACACTTTGACCCGCGACTCCATTTGAGTGGAATTAAAAAAAAAAGCAATTAGCCTATGTGTTCTTCCAGACTGCTCTGTGTCTATGCTAAATGTCATCGCGATCCGTTTAGCAGTTTAGGATCAGCATCATGTAAGAAATAACAAGATAAACATATTTTGGTTTGGGACAAAATCAAAAAAGACCAAATAAAATTATTGGTTACCTGTAGTTGAAAGAACACATAATAGTTAAAAATAAAATTGAATTACTTACCAGAAAATCCTGCGATGTTTACGGGAATAAAAAGTGGATGCATTAGCTAGCCATCCCGTATAGGGCGTTTCTCATAAGCAGGAGTGAAAGAATCTTGGCCTCTTGCACACTCATGAATATTTGAGTAACTTTCTTACGATACTGAAGATGGGAAATGTGTTCCATAGCTTCACTTTATATCTTAAAGAATCACTAAAATATTTCGGACCGAATCCTCTTTGTTTTACGAGAAATGAAATTACGTATTCATTCGAGGATTACCAATAAAAAATGGCTACGGAGATCAAAGGATATTTGATGCTATCAGTTTTATTACGACGAGAAAATATTTATTTTTAATAATTAAATATGTTCTGTTTATACAAATCAATATAACTGTGTATGTTTACACCATTGCGTTCACAAATGACTGTCAAATATTATTGAAACCCAATTTTCCAACTATCCGATTGTCACTTGTTTCATTTTTTTAAAGATGTCGCGTGCTTTTGGCCAGTTCTATCTCCTTTGTAGGTTGTAATCTCTTTCGTACCACCAAGAAGGTTCAACGAGCACCTCATTTAATGTGTTTTTATACTTTGGACGTGAATTTAATCGCGCTTTTGCTATTAATAAATTGATTTATTATTTATTCTTTGACACTTCAGGTACAATGTCGCATAAGTATGTGAACATTATTTATCAGTTAATATTATGAAAATATATGTTCATGCAGTGTATTTTGGCTGCGTATTTTGTATCGGATTATGAAAATTTCCTGTTCAACTCCATTGTGTATACATTGAAGTGATTTAATTCATGTGGTGGCTGAAACCACAGTTTAGCTGATATCTGGTGCCGTCCGGCGAGCGTTCCGTTTCACTTTATAATGTCCCCAGCCTGTAATAACACAAATTGAAAGCATGAGCTTTTATTATTATAGCTTCTGCTTTACGGATTTTGCGCTTGCACTCTTGCTTTTGCGGACAAATACTGCGGACATTTTAATATACATTAGAGAACATTAATAATATTTGTTACACAATTACACAAAATTACCGTGCGTTTCCACGAATATTTCAAACTCAATTATTTTTACCTCTTTTTTCACTAAAAAATTAAAATAAGAATGTGTTTTTGTATGAATGCTTCGGCAATGGAAGCCTACTGTAATGTGAAAAATTTATTGCTAGCTGGGATTTCATTGAACGAGTGCAAGTCAGTTACATGTAGGATGTAGCGATTAAAATAAAACAAATAAATGTCATAGACCTATAAATCTAATAAACATGTGGGGCTTCGTGCAGTGTTGGAAACTAGTGCATGTATCTGACACAGTTACATGTTAACGAATCTATATTACATGGATAAATAAATCATACTAATATAAATGCGAAAGTTTAATTGTACGGATGTTTATTAGAGTTTGTTGCCTAAACGACTGAACGGATTTCGATGAAATTCGATAAAGATGTAGAGGATAGTCTGGAAGAACGCATAGGCATCTCGCTTTTGTTTTTTTTTTCTTAAATTACACAGGGATGGAGTAGCGAGTGAAAGCTAGTATATGATAAAAAATCAGATAACTCATTGGAATATAGCCGCGTAAAAATAATGAAAACCCTCATAGAATTATAAAGTTGAACTAAATGAACATAAAGTTTACTCCGGTTTGTTGTATGAAGGATATTTCAAGTATCCTCAATTTAAAATGAAAAACCCTTTCGATTAATATCAAACTAAAAGCCACTTAATAGTCCGTAGATTTTCCGTAAAATGTCTGCAACAAATAATAGGTACAATTCAAGTAACTTTTTTTATTCAACAATAAATAGTTCCACCCTTTGTTGAAATACGTTTCGGATTCGTGCTGGCAACTTGAAATAAAATTAAAATACGAACAAGCAGTACATTCGAAATGTTTGGTAAAACCTCGACGGTTGCGGAACTTGTGTTCGCTTCCAACCAATGTTTAACGGTTGTTTGAAGTTTTTGTTTACTGTAAAGAGCGACGCAATTAAACTTACCAAATGAATGCCGAAGAGGAAATAACGCAGACTGTATACCGTATTAAAAACAAGTAAAAGATTTATTGGACAAGTTTTTAATTCAAATTAAATGTATTTTAATGAAGCATTAACTTGTCTGAAAATTTTCAGTTTTTAGTATAAGTTCCTAATATTTGCCAGTAACGTATGTTTACAGTGCTTAACAAAAGGTCATGATTTTCGCGAAATAAAAAATAAATATTTATGAATAACTGTACTAAAACATATGATATAATAAACCGCAGTTTGAAACCAACCGATTCTAATTTATTACGACAAAAGATGACATGACAATATTGTCACTGGCAACTTCATCCAATCACACATCAGCTAAAGTGAGCGCAGTTGCTACTAACATTCAATTTGCATATAAACGACCGCCACTTCCATTAATTCATTGTACAAGTAAAAACTATTCACGACTGAGGGTATGCGGCGAAAGAAGTTATTTAATGAATCAATTACTATGCGTTCCAATTTACGTCGCAAAAAGGATACAGTTGCGCGGAAACGTTGTACAACTTGACTTGCCTTTGCTTTATAAATTAGCTTGTGACTTTTTGTAGAATAAAAAAATGCATTTATTTATGTGTACGACGTCGATTAACAATATACTTAACGTTTTTTGTGCAATTAAAAGCCAATTTAACAAAAATGTAGATTAAAATTTTCGCTACTGGCTTATTTGATACAGTTCTAAATTCAAAAAGCACAGAATTTGCTATCGGAACGTAAATTCCGAAATAGCGATAAGCTTGACACGGTGACACAGTCGCCAGAGGGCGCTGTGACAAACGATGTGCGAGCGCCGCGACTCCAAACGTCAACCGCCTTATCTCTTTGAAATGAAGGAAAGACGCGAATTACTCTCGAGGCTATGTAGTTTAATTTGGCAGACGTAACGTTGTAGAAATTTAATGCGGTAAATTTGTTTTTAGCCTAGAGGGACAAATGCTTTGAGAAGTAAAAATAGTCACTTAGAACTTAGAATGTTATTCTGAATATTTGTAATATAAGTTTTAATAGAAGTCTTCTTTGTTTAGAACTAGGAAATAATAAGAACAATTCTTAAATGTTCCTCACTTTCAGATTTATCTGCACAGGTTTCAACTTCCCAAGTACTATTTTAAAGATTTACGACGAAACAAAGTCTAAATTGGTCCCATAGCTACAATTCGCGCTAAATATGGAATTTTTTGCCACATTTATTACTACAAAGCTTTAAGTAGATTTAAAAATGTCTTTAATCCATATGTATAAGTACGTAATCTTACTTCTTACTAATATTATAATTACGTAAGCTTAGATGGATGGATGGATGTTGGTAATAATTACATATCTCCAAAACGACTCAACGGATTTCGCTGAAATTTGTCATAGACGTAGAATATATTTTGTACGAACACATAGGCTAGATTAAGTATTTTTCTAATTCTTCGCGGACGGGGTCGTCGACTAAAGCTAGTTTTCTTGTACTTAGTGTAACAAGACTATCAGCAACTAGATAGTAAGAAGAAATGTTACCAGCGTTTACAGTTTTTTATTAATTATTTACTATTTAAGCAATGCGGCATTATCCATCCACATTTTTCCGCAGTCAGAAATTATATTAGTCTCTTAATTTAGTTTATCATGAACTGCAAATGCAATTCCGTGATTGCGTTTTTAAGTAACGACTTTCTGATGGAACTTGTTATTTCTATGTTTTTTCTGCTTTAATTAAACTTTTCTGTATTCGTTTATTAAAAAACATACAGGAAACTTTTCGCTAACATTATACCAAAATGCACGGAAACTAACAATAATTAATAAAAAAATAAATTTGTAAAATAACCTCGCATAAGCAAAAATCTGAGCTGAACAACAACTGTAGCCCTTTACTAAGAAGACCGTAGAGAAGAAGTAGTGGCGCCCTCTAGTATTGGAAGCCAAAACATACTTTGAATTGCAACGCCCACGAGTTAAACACATTTACAATTGTACTTATAGTCTTATATTTGTAAAATTGTGTACGGTTT
>LD688948.1:4696790-4714373 GCA_003118335.3 Papilio memnon
TGTTAAAAGTTGATCGCAATTTTCATTCTCAATTTTGTGAGAATTATTCTCTCAAAAATCCGTCCCATCGTGAATATTTATTGGGCTATGCGAAAGTAATTAAGGCAGTGGAAACTTGTATATGTGCGCATTATTTAATGGTCGATAATCGTTGAATTGCGGTTGACGACTGTCAACCCGGCTTCTTCGTGCTTCGATAAATTTTTCCAATAGCGCGTTGAAATTCAATCAATTACGAGATAAATAATATGTAACGGTGAATTAACAATTTAAAGCATATTGTATAATATTGGCCTCTACTTTTTTTAGTACAAGGTGTGTAAGCGGTTCGAATTCGTCAAAATAGCGAAGTCACTTCTTCCCATAGAAATACGCATTTGCAAGGTTTAATCACCATAAGTCTTTAAACAATCATACTTCATACTAATATTATAAATGCGAAAGTTTAGATGGATGGATGGATGTTTGTTAGAGTTTGTAGCCTGAATGTTTGAACGGATCTTGGTGAAATTTGGCATAGATGTAGAGAATATTCTGGAAGAACACATAGGCTACTTGCTTTTGTTTTTAAATTCCACGCGGAACGACTCGAGGGCGAAAGCTAGTATGTAATCAATTAAAAGTGCTATAGAACTGTTATCATTCCCCTACATTAGAGTAACATTTTGAATTTGTCGGTTATTGCTTGCATCTTCCATAAGACGAACAGCGATAGCGAGACTAACTTTAATAGAAAATGTCGCCAAATATAATGAAAGTGCAAACAGCAATGTAGCCGGTGAAAGAATACAGAAGCTAATTCGGGCGCACGCTGTATTCCTCTCACGTAGTACGTAAGTAACGGCGTCTTCGCTCCGCGCATGTGACACCTAACGTTAGGCGTCGTGAAAAATGTTCCATTTCCCGGCCAGGGGATGAATTTATCTTCCCGGGTCTACTGCGAGACGCGACGCGCTATTCCACTGTTAATATTCATTGTGGCATACCCTGACATTTTAGCTCGTAATCGTTTCTTAGTTTTGTTGCTTTGACAGTTTTTGAAAGTAGCAATTATGATTTTTGTATAATATTCCTTGTTATTTTTCATTTAATCTGTACTAATATAATAAAGCGTAAACACACTACTTTGTGGCGTAAGATGTCAGCAATTACAGCACATTTTTGAGTAATTATTTTATTAATAAAAAGCCCTACACTTACGTCACGCTTTAGGCTATATATTATCACGCTATTAAACTTAGGGGGTAAAATGTCATGTCATTTTGACATTTGCAATTGATAATTTGACAAACGTAAACAATAAAATAAAGTTTTTATAATTCCACGCGGCTGAAGCCGCACGGGAACAGCTAGTTCTTTATAAAGTTTTAATCCAATGAAAGAGAATGCAGAATTAACCATATTGATTGAGTACTTCAGAGCTCATTATAGAATACGAGGGTAGCTCGCATTCTGATGCAGTGACCTAAAAAAACTATTTTTATCAAACAACCAATATGTGTTATAAACATCGTGAATAGGTCAGGACGAATAAAAAATACGTCACACTTGTATAAAATAAAATGAGAAATATCAAATCATTTTAAAAAGGAAGTGGACCTTTTTCATTTGTAGTTCACTATTTACGATACAAAGCTGTTCGGTTCGTTTGTTTATTCAACGCTTTAACGTTTTTCATTAAACAAAAAAAAATCGAGTGGCGAACATTTAAAAGCGATGACAAAGGCAATACACTGAAAATGTCACATGACCGCAACGCCAAACCAATTAAGCGTATCTCTGGTAATAATTTCGTCCGCACAACGAGCGGGACAATGTACGGCGACGTGAAAATATGACAAAAATGCAGGCAACCAGACGACAGTAATTCAATTGTCTCCGATCAGAATTGATCAGTGTTAGGCAGATTAACGTGAAATCTGATATTTGGTGGGGACGGGATGTCCAATATCTTTACGCCACTAATGGACGACGAGGGGTGGTCAGACTGGTTACATTAGCTGTATGAATTATATGTGTGGTTATTACTATTGGTGACAGATGGCGCATCTAAAACAATATTCGAAAAGTATGACTATGTGAATACGGAATAAATATTGTCGTTTAATACTAAAATAAATAGGTTACAGAAATCACATATTTTATAGGATTTACTATAATTCGCTCTTTACTGACTTTTAATATAAAATTAATAACTTTTGAGAGTACAAGAACAAGCAATTGTTTGATAGCTTATGAATCTTTGATAGAATTGATTGAATTGGTACTTCTATTATAAGTTTAAATATCTTCTTATTCAATTACCATTTTGTCTATGATTGCGGTTCCAACGAATTGGATGAATACAATTAGAATGAAAAGTTTTACAAGTCGCCAGCAACGCAATAGTTTTACATTCAATTGCGTTCAATAAAATGTATTCATCAAATTTATGAAATATTTTAATTCGTTCGTTCTTTACGAAGTATTTACTTCATTAAATTGAAATAGCACAAAGAGGTGGTATTGAAACGAAATTTCACTTTAAATTTTATTTAGTCAATTTTTTATATTACTCTGGCACAATATACTTACTGAATTGCTTCGTTATTTTTCATATAATAATTGCAATTTAAAGAAACAAAATGTATCCGGGAATCAAATTCCAAAAGCTGAAAAAAACTCACAAAGTCTGTTCAAATAGAGATATGATTTCAACGATTCTTCATGTCCGTCGAATCTGATTACCGTATCTAGCGGAGCATCATCTGTCAGCTGCATAGTGTCGTGACAATTCGAATCCCGTCCGGGCCGAGTCTGTAAGTGCTGGTGACGTCACAACGTGGCCGATACATGTCGAATGTCCCCCGACGCGTGCAAATTGAGTACTCTGCTACCGCACATTCATTGATTTCCGACAAGTGAACAATCCCCATACATTTCTACCGTTGTACTTCATTAATGTATAATTCATTTTAATTCCGTTATAGTCCGAGAATAAGAGAGAAAGTAAAGTGAGTATTCCACTTTACTTTTGCCTATGGAATTTTGGGTTTTTAACGACATGCTATGTTACAGATTAGGCGTGGATTCAACGAGATTCATTCTTTTAGCTATAACAGTGCATAAAGGGGTCCTATGGTCGCAGTAAAAAAATATTTTTTTGTTGTTAGTTAATATCTTTTTTTTTAATTAGAGGCACACATAGTTGCCTTGATAATGTCAAATTGTCAGAAACTTTGTTTTACTACTGCAGTTAATATTATAAGTAAACTAATAGATAAAATTCAATAGATCGATACGAATATTATACATTTTATAATAGACTACTAATATTATTACACGTTCGTAACCGCGTGCTATAATAAAATAGATTTCCTGTAAAGTCCATTATTCTCCCTAAGCCCGGGGCGATATCTGCACCGTTGTTTACTTCACCGTCGTGGACAAACAGGCTCCGCTTTGTATATCCGCTCGCCTTCCTAACCATATTGGCACAGATTTCTACAGAGCAACGTTTCCTGTAATAAACTAACCTATGTTTGAAACTTGAGTGTCGTCTAGTATATTTCAAAGCTTCATACTCGAATGTACCATGTTCCCAACTTAACACAAGACTAGTAAAAGTTTTAATAATGTTTTCTTTAATATTTTGATACCTTAAGTATGTATAGATGACACAGATTACGTAAAACTACTCATAAGGATGTTAATTAGTAAAAATTTAAATGTCTATACATCAATCTCATTACAGAAAAGGGAAAATCAACATTTTCGATTTGGATACGTGGATGACGTTTGGCTAATGAGTGGCTCGTTAACGTAGGCTGCCAATCGTGAGGTAAGTCAATAGTTTGACCGAGTTTTAGTGCAAATCCCCACTACCTACGTGAACTTTGATGGCATTGCTCTGATCAAATTATTACGTAGCGCTCGCTCCGCCAGAATTTTGATCATTAGCGTCCCCGAGTTGCGAGCTCTGTTTATTTACTGTTGTTGGAGACACGGTCGAGTCTTGAACGTTGTTTTACCTACAGAGATGTTTCCCAACTAAACTTATAATTGCTAAAGTTTTTAACAGATTCTCATTAGATTATTTCACAGCGAACAAACTTATATTTTTATTATCTAAATATTAATTATCGTTCTCGTCTCTTGCTATAGTTACTAAGCAGGATAACTTTTCTATAAACCTTCTTAATTTTTCCTAACTCAAATTAACTACAGTTTTTAATTAATTTGCAAAAACTTTGCAAACACAAATATTAAAAAAATTCAGACTGGAAATAGAAATATCGGAACATTAGAGTACAAAATTAAAACGCTTAAATTCAATGTAATTTCGTTTCCGTAAGATCGTTGATTTTCTTTCAACGAGAAAGTGGAACATCTACTAGTTTAGTAAGAAATAAATAAGGCAATCGCTTCACGCCTTGTTCTATCCATTTCAGAGCTGTTAATAGTTTAAACAAGAGTAGTTTCGAGAAATAATCCAGTTAGGTAACAACCTGCGAGCGAAGGGCCCTCCCGGCAAAGTTAGGCCAATTCCCTTTACTTAAGGAGTAACTTTCGCGCCTCTATTCACTCTCTTTATTAAAACACCGATGATATTATGGGATGAGCTCGTTGGATTCTACTATAGACATTTTATTATTTAAGTACTTATGGCTTATCCTTTATTACTTTAGTCTGAATTCAATATAACGAAAGCATTAACTGGCCAGTTTTAGTATGCATTTGATGCACAAGGGATATGATAAATAGGTATTTAGTAAAAAAAATCACTGCAAAGTATTTATACAATAAATAATAAATAGAAGACAACACTTCACTTTTTTATCCTGTTTCACAAAGAGGATCTATTAGGATGTACTCACACCCTCTAACAATGGACGTGTAATAAGCCGAGCGTGAAAAGTTCTATCTAGATGTACACACCGATGGGAAATTATTACAACAATACTCCCCCAGTAGTCGACGCATCTTCACAATGTCTGGCGTGTCGACGAGACACTCCGCTCGTGCCCGCGGCCACGTCTGCCCCGGCCCCGGCTCGCTCTGAATTTGTTGAAAATATAAAAATGCAAATATGTACGTTCCACAGAGATATTCAAATTTATAATCAACAATGTAAAGCTGGTGACATAAATAATTCACCGAAACAATGCTCAGTATTTAGACTGCGGCCTTGTAATGGGAGACGTTTTTTGAATGTCTTTAGTCATACAATGACATGATGTTTATTTTTAAATGCCCATAATCTTTCATTAGGTTTGAATCTCGCCATAATAAAACTTTAATGAATAAGAGGTCTATCATTGAATACTTTCATGTTCAAATAACTTTTCTCTTTAAGTTATCGCGTGGTCTATTTCACATGTCAAACTGCTGGCCCGAATAATGCCTCTAGATGGCGATAGCCTTTATGTTAGGTGGAAATCTCTGTGGAAGGATTTTAAACTTTGGTGGTCGGGCTGGCAAAGAGCCAAAACAACCTAACCTAACAACGGTCCGGGCTTCCATCTAAATTGCAAAGGTGCGACGTCACTGGCTTCTACTAGATTTTGGTGCCATAGAAAATGTATTTAACAAAATGAAGTAAGAAGTAATTTAAAATGGTTTTAATGATACTGGTACAGCCAATAATTTTTTTAATGGGATGTGGCTAAAAATGCTTATTGGAATTTTGGTATCTGTCTTCGATCCCGCGGTTATTTTATATTGAAATCATTTACACTTCATTCAATGACTGTTTCTGTGCTTTATATTTTAATGGACTTACCTTAAATGAATTGATATATTTTCGAAATAAGTCGATATTAGGCGTCACTCAAACTAGTTGTTACAACATATTTCAGTGCAGTAAAACTTTTCAATTGGCATAAAGTTGCGCGTGCCGGGCGCCTGATCAAATTATTACCATGTTGCGGCTCCCGACTACTCCGCGACGGCAAATAGTCATACGTAATTATCCATGACACGCTATTATCAACCTTATTGTGATAAATTCTAAGCTTTTGTAGTCGCAATTTGCAAGAATTTTCACAGCGTGGTTGACTACATGCTTGCTAGGCTAGAGGTACCATGTCTTCGTGCTGAGTTGACAAGAATGATTACCAACTATGTGTGGCAACTTCTTAATAAGACTTCACAACATTTGCATCTCTACTGAAATGTATACTGAGTATGTCGGTGTGTTGGCTTTTGTTGTTGTCTCGGTTTATATCATCAAGAGTTAGTTTAAATGTTGAAAGGGAAACTTTGATGCCGTTAGATTACATGTATGTCTTAGAGCCTGATTTATGCTAACATATTTTACGCTGGCTATGTAATAAGTGAGTATGCAAATATGAACATTATGAATGGGAATTTGTATACATATACACGTCTTATTAAATAAAATAAATGGCGTTATTAGAGGACTATGAGTCCAAATGCTCAATTTAAATTAATAATATTATTAGCGACCTTTAAGCTAAAATTGTACTACAAAATAAGAGATAAGGTTATTAATATCCTTTACCTTATTGAATATTGTAATTAATCTTCCAACTACATTATCTCTTTATCGATATGTTATTCCCAAACGTATAATAAATTAATTCCTCCGGGATTAAAAAATAAAATGGCCTATTTACATTACGATACTCATTGTATTCGAAGCTCACTACGTAAAATCGCAATGAGTTTTCGACTAAAGTCATAATTCCCAATGAATATTAAAAAGCGATCGATAGAGTGATACCACACGAACAACGCGGCGACGACCATACTTCACTTCCAGAATACAAGAAAGTAATATAGCCCTTTACTACAAAGCATAACATTACAACCTAACTTAATCTATCTAGTAGAACATACTATGATTTATCGACATTAAGTTGAGTCACCTATGTCGTTTTTTAAGTTATGAATTCCAGATATTTATAGTAAATATCAAAATGCATCATATTGGAGCGACGCCTACGGTGCTGTTCATGTGGCATCTACCTCATGCACATAGTAAAATGTTCACAAAATGCCAGCAATTGCAAATAAAAAGGTA
This sequence comes from Papilio memnon, assembly GCA_003118335.3. Taxonomy (NCBI): domain Eukaryota; kingdom Metazoa; phylum Arthropoda; class Insecta; order Lepidoptera; family Papilionidae; genus Papilio; species Papilio memnon. The sequence continues at coordinate 4,703,815 of LD688948.1, forward strand.
AAAACGTGGTTAGTTTTGTAGAGTTTAATGAATTAATAGTTTACAAAGGCAGTTGTGCGAGCGCGTCGTCAGGCAACGGGTCATCAGTCAAGCGGAGTGGCGGCCACTCGAGCGCGCACACAAGGGGATTGTGGCCCTCAATGCACTTTTACTTTATGAATTCGCAGTTCGCTACGTTTCCTTTTTCTCTTGTTCGTTTGTCAAGATCGACTTGTCACAAATTGTGGAAGATCAACTTTATCATACTTGGAACTGTGTCGTGAATATATTAATTGACCTCAATATTAGTACCAAGAATTCTACAACCCTGAAAGCGTTATTCGTTTCGTTATTGCTTGATAAAATAACAGTTACTACGACTAAGACGTTGTTAAGACTCAACACTGCTTATCCTATCCAGTTACTTATTTTTGTGTACATTTATCCCACAGAATAATCTTTATATTTGTTGTGAACTTAAACATTGATAAGTAGTACTTATTATTGTGTCAAGAGAAATAAAAACCATTTAATCAAAGCCCCATTCTAGTTCTGTGTAAGGAAGTGCAGTTATTCTAGCGTTGTCCCGACCATTAAAGTGGAGCACAAACATTGCCAGCTCTGTTTTATTAGTTAACTTAAATTTACGACAATAGTAATAGCGGGTGTGCATTTATATTTTAGTTCAGAGTTTTGTGGGCAGCTCGGCTTTGGAAGAAACATTGCCACTATTAGCTAAAGCACTGTGAGGTGGGACCTGAATTTTTCCGCATCGCTCTCTAGTCATCAGTCAGCTGAAGTGCCTCGAGCTAGAATGCACTGAAAAACGAGTTCATTTCATAACGTGGCTTTTATTTTAATAACTCACAGAGCTATTCGATTTAATGCATTAAAATTGTTCATACATCACGTAGCGCAATTATGAAATAAATTGCGTACTACTATTTATTTCGTATTTATTTTAAAATACATCATATACGGCGATACATGAATTATATAATAAGGTAAGATTCACCGAGTAATGTAGCACCAGACCTTGGCCATTGCTAATCAGGAGATTAAGAGTCAAGTATCTAGAAGTGAGAAAAGGCTAAGAAAAATTTCACTATCAATTAATATGAATATACTATTAAAGCTAGAGAAGAATCAGTACCAAATATTGCAGTTAACGCAAGGAAAACTGGAATAGAATGCGACATCAGAGACACATAACGTGCCAAGTTCCTGTCAAATTTATATCAAATCTTTACTTATTTAATGAATACTGATTTATGACTGTGCCCATAAAAAATTTTTCACTTTCATTTGTAGATAACTTTGTCGTTCTATGACAGATGCCAAGCACACCGTCCTATAACAGAGTAAATTTTTTGTAAAAGCCTGGATAATACATTAGTCGCCGGACAAGAGATCAGGTAATGCGCTGTATAGAAACTTGCATACATTTTAACGTACACTCCGTTGATGGCGCCTTTTTAATCTTGGCAGCCATTATACATGAAATAAAATCGTAAGTAAATTATTTTTTAAGGTCTATTCACAGAAATTTTAGAACGCTTCACAGCTTAATGTTAAGTGACGTGGAATGATGGTATATTATATGAAAATCTCTTGAAAGAAACCACGTAATAATTGAATTTTATATTGAGTACTGACCAACGTTACGCAGTGTAATGAAACGTGTTACAGTAGTCAGTACGTGATGTTAAGGCATTAATGCTTGCCGTGTAACCTATACGTTACAACCCGTAACATAAGTCAGTTCCCACTATTAGGGGTTATAAATTACGAACAAAAAAATATTTCCCACTTCAACATACAAAGGTTCGATCATTTCACTATTTCCAAAATCTGAAAATGTCTAGAACTGGTCCTGAATAAAGATATCATTTTTACGATAAAATAAACCGTAGGGGAGGAAAGTATTTTCTAGTTTTCTTCAAAACGACGTCCGCGACAGAGGGTCCAGCGTAGACGTAGAGTGACAATAAAATTAGATAAGTGCAGGCTGGTCCGCTCCGGTCCGGCTTGTGGATGGAATCAATCGCAGTAAAACATGGTACGGATAAACCAGGCTTATATTCCCATTTGAAAGTTACTCTCAAACAAATTTCAACCTTGTCACATTGTAATAAGAATTCGGGACAATGTTCACATCGATAAAGATTATTTGGTCGATGTATACATCTATCTATTATGTGTAATGACGAGAAGCGAGTGGACTTTAAACGAAACGAGGCTATCAGTACGGATTATAGATATCAGTCTGCTATTCCACTAGACGTAGACTCAAGTTACTGATAACAAGTTAAACATGTAAACAAATTACGAAATGGCCGTCCTATTGTTAGTCATGGTATTGATATAAAATACTCAAAAATGGTCCTGCACTTATCTCCACACATTTAACAGTGCACAACGCGAGCTACAACAAAAACTGTGGCATAAATGCGCCAGGTGCAATACCATGCCCACACAGAAGATAGAAGTTTTTTGTTTTATCAGTGTGCATCCCTCTGTCTATTAAAGATAGGCGCATGCGTTTTAAATTGCAGGTGAATATGGACAACGGTCATTTCGCTATTTCGGCAAATGCACGTGGCCGATAGCTCGAAGAATATAGCTTAAAAGAAATCTTACTACACTTATACAATTTTTTTCCATGCAATGAATATCGTAAGTTATGATTGAAAATAATCTCTGATCATAGCCTTATTTGTTGCTAAGTGGTCATGTCGTTACAGAACGATAGTAAATAGAACATTGTTAAATTCGATCAAAGAAGATTGCGGTTTCAATCGCCGTAACATTAATGCACGTGTCGAAAAATGAAATTGATTTTGCCCCCGCATCCGACTGCGTGCCGTATCAGCGCGCCTCGAGTGGATGGGGGAGTCAGCGCTAATAACTAGCGGGGAAGAGCTGCCAGAGATGTTTATTTAATGGCGTACCCATAGACGCTCTAATGGGGATTCGCACTCCTACCTACAACGGCGCGTATCTCCGCTCCGACAACACGCTGAAAATTATTTTTCGACGCATTACTGAACGAGCCCGACAAGAGGCACTGTTGAGGGTTTTAACCCCTGTTATTACCAACAATATATATTTATCAATGACTTTAAGTTCAAAGCAACGTAACAACATGTATAGATTAATGGCGATGTAAATTATATCTCGGATTTTATATTTATTTGCGAGAAACTTCTAAAGGAACATAAATGATACTAAGTAGACAAGCAATACAAACTGTAGACTTAGTTCCGCTACATCATGAAGCCTTTTAAGCTTTATCAAAAACTAGCTGTTCCCGTGCGGCTCCGGCCGCGTGAAATTATAAAAAAATTATTTTATTATCAATTGCAAATGTCAAAATGACATGACGTGATGACAAACCATGGCAATCTTTCTTCCTTGATGTTGGCAGCTCGTAGCTTATGGTCTCATTCCTACATTAGGGTTTTTATTCAATTTATTTACCCCTAAAGTTCATAGTGTGAAAATATGAAGCCTAAATCATGACGTAAGTGTAGGGCTTTTTATTAAAAAATAATATTCAAAAATATGTTGTAATTGCTGAGATCTTACGCCACAAAGAAGTGTGTGTTTACTCTTTATTAGTATAGATTGGCTCCTGGTCTAAAACTATATTATCCTATATCGGACAGTAACTGCCTATTAGGTTGCCTTGTTTTCTATTTTCTTAGTTCTTTATTTAGTTCATCAGTTGTAACTTCTACTGCGTTATTAAATTGAGAATTTGAATCTTTATTCATACAACCAATGATAACATCTTGGGTGAAAGCCGCTTTATCAGCTAACTCCACTTTATTAGCGGAGTTTGATAAATGTAGTGATAACATTGTCTTTAAGTAATTTATTCATTCGGCCGTTAGAGGGGATCACTTGTCGAGTGCGGTCGTTCAACCGTCGTGATAAGCATTGTTTCTGAACACTATTACAACGGATCTCTGAATACAGACTTGTCACTTTTATTAATATTCATTCTCATGCCAAATCATCTGTATTAAAACATATTTATGTCATAGTCTTTAAGGAGCCATGAGACGTTTTTGTACAGGTGATTTGACAGTTAAATTCACAGTCAGCGAGTTCATAATGTTATCATCATTAGTATCAAACAAAAGTGTGTTAAAGTCACTGACCTCTATAAATAGACAGGCTATAAGTGGTATTTTGAACCTATCTGATTTTCGCCATTTTGACGTTGTTTGTTATGGTTGGTGGTGCTAGTGAGAATTGATACTAATAATATAGATATAATTAACAGTCATTAACATCAACGGCGCAGTCGGAACGAAGGAATAACTGTCATTTCCTGACAAAGACCTATCCATTTATATACATATCAATGGTTAAAGTTCAATATCTGTGTTCATTTCTATTCAACCAAACCTTACGTAACATTGCATACTTAAAATATATTTGAAATCTCGATTGTGTTCCAGAATACTGTTATGTGATATATTTTAATCGGAGTTCAAATGGGCCTCAAATGTTCACCTCTGTAATAGGGACGTCAGGTAACGCGCTTAAATCAAGCTAATGTGACATTTGTAGCGCCGGCCTACCCGCCCGGCCCATACAACACGAATGCGCAAAGCGTATGCCCGGATTATCATTTGAATGTACCCTCAGACGATTCTCAGATCTCAGTTAGTTACTTCCCTATTACACGCTTCTATAGCCTCATGAAGTTTAAGTATTGGTACGATTGTGATCGGTGTATTTACTGTAGTACTGTGTGGGTGTTCACGTTTTAAGAAGAATATACTATATTTGAGACACCATAATGTTAACACCTTTGGTATTTTATCAGCTAATGTTTATTGGGTTATCATTTATTGCATAAGTCATTTCGAATTTTCTATTACCATAATTCATAATCTTTTTATTACAAATCGCTTTACGCATTTATCATTAAGATAATTAAAAAAAAAGTCGAACAAACTCAAAATATACAAACAATTTCGTACATGTTTATTCATATTATGCTATTTGCTACCCGTGTGTTTATTTAACATATCTGATGTCCGTCGATATTCACACCCTCATGAATAATAATTTTCTCTGATTATACATCATCCTGAGATAATATTTATGGAAGCCACTTAGGCGTTTTAACAGTAAAAGAAAATATTAACAATTCTTGTACCTTCACATTAGATAAACGAACCCAAATTAAAATAAATAACATAAGATAATAAGCGAGATAATGACCAAATTGTAAAGGTTATAATTTTTTTTGTAAATTGTATGCTATAATAACATTGAGGTTATAGGCGTAATTTGATTGTGAATATTTGATATTGAAATATACCTAAGTCTCAATTTTCAATATCGAATTGAATTAATTTTATAAGAATATATTTCTTAAGTAACAACCTATCGACAAATGCTGAAATTGTTTTCACTAGTTGCCTAAGGCGTCGCGACCTCTATTACTCATTTTATTTTAGCCACCGTCTATCTTATCTGTCATCAAACGAGGATAATAGAAATTCTTTGTACATTCGCAAAGTAATAAACACAAATATACACGTTTGATCTCTATGATACAGTACGAAAAACAATGCTCATAGTTTCCCTTAATATCCAAAGGAGGTTCAATTTGTGCTGACATATTCTTACAGAATGTTTATGGACCGTTGCGTCCTTTATGTGATGTACTGTTTTATTATGTTTCCATGTACATAATAAAAATCATAAGGACGTAAAATCTCTGGAAGAATGGACAGATTTAGTCTATACAGAAAAAAACACTTCTTAAGTCGAGTTAACTTACTGAAATATTTGATTGATATTTTTACACATTTAAATCTACTTGCTAAAAATTGCGGGCGACAGCTTATAAAATAAAAGATCAATTACAATCAAACACGCGAATTAAAACCCTACTTTCAATCCAGCAAAAGCATCAAAATCGAATAGAAAAAAGCTTTCTTTTAGTAAAACAAAAACGGGTTTCATTTCATTTTAACTAATTCAGCTTTCATTTCTACCGCTTTCTTCATTTTCCGTCCATTGTACAGCTTTCAATTCAGAAGTGAAGTTGAAATATTCCCCGGTTTGTTTCCAGCCATGCAGTAAGAAAGACCAATCAATTCGGTCCGATAGTTTCATGCTATGCGAGTACGGGTTCGGGAAAAAATGACTATTTTATTATTTTACACAAGTTTTGCCTCGCAGTCCTCTACCTCACTACCCACCTCTCACCTCCAAAGTCTCGTAGGGCGTTAGTATAGCGTATAACCTCTAATCTAAATTAATATTTGGCTTGTCTATTCATCAATAACTTTTCAATAATGTTATGATGTAAGTGCATGAAAAAATGTCGATCTTCGAGTAAAAATTAAGAGTTCAAAGTTATAAGTAACTTGAACTTTTAACAGGTGCTTAATTTAAAGGGAGAAAATGATTTTTGCCCTCGTCTACGCAACCCTAGTGGTTGCGGTTTCACTCCTGTCTGCGAAGACATTGCTTTATAACAGGTGTCACCCTCAAAGAAAATAATATAATTGCAGCTTTGACTTTTTAAAGTGAATTTTCTCACCTATAACCGTGAGAATGCCAATTTGTTTTAAGTGACAACTTATTTTTCTAGCTAACTTCTTCACTCAGAAACGTTTTAGTCGCTTAAAAGTAACTTTGTATCAAATTCTGATATGAATGACACTAAGAGGCTCCCTTGATGACCATTAAATTGAATGAACAGTATTACTTCTAGATCCAACACATAACTTGGTATGGTAATGATTTTTCAATTGTTTTCGTCCGCGACTCTGTCGGCGTGAATTTAAAAAAAATAACAAAAGTAAGTATCCTATGTGTTCTTCCCGAGTATGTATTATATTATACTACATCTATACCAAATTTTATCGAGATTCGTTCATCAGTTTAGGCTACAAACTCTAACAAACTTCCATCTAAACTTTAGCCTTTATAATAGAAGTAAGATTATTACCTTTCCTACGTTCGTTGTTTCAGAATGATATGAACATTTTATTATTTCTATATTAAAGTTTGGCCTCGATAAAATCTTAAGAAATAGGCTCAATTTATAGTGGTGTTAAGTAAACACCTATTTCATTATATTCAGGTCGCGTGCCTGCAGTTTATTCAGGTTAACCTGACTTAGCAGGTTTCGCTTCTCGCGACGATTAAATCAACTCCATTCAACTATTTTGAACCTTAACACTTCGAGATAAAGGTTCTGATATCTGGCAGAAATTATTCTTACATGTCCAGATAAGAAACGGTATTCGTTGATTGTTCAATGCTGATACTTCAATGCAGATTTTAAGGGAATCTCTTTGTAATAATTTCTTTAGGATCGCGTTAAAATATTATATAATAACTTGTCGAGATATTTTATATAAGAGTATGGTAAAAAACAAGGATTTTTTTTTATATTAAAATGATAAACAGAAAAAAATATGTATCATGAACTGTTAATATAAAAATGTTTTCATAAACGAGGTTAGTTTCTGCTTTCATTTCACCTAATTAAAATAAAACTTTAATGAAGCAAACAGTTTATTCACTTACAAATGCAAGCTAACTAGTTACTCTAATAAAAATAAACGAAACAATTTTTTGATTTACATCTAGATGAAATACAACCGCAAGACCGCACCAGTCTGCGGCTTGCGAATACATTTTACAAAGTTCATTGCATTTCGATAATCCGTTATTTTTGCTGAGTTGAATTGCGGCTAACTTATTGTTGTTTTACAAACAAACCAATTGTATGTGTTTAATTAATAATTCGTATAATTTACATTGTTTTAAAAGTGCACATTTTTAACAATTCAATAGATTCTGAAATTAACTAATTATTTTATTCTAGTCTGTGTCTAATTGTACAAAATATTATATTATACAAGCTAATTATTTCACGAAATATTGCATATCTTGTTACTTTAAAGGTGTAGAAGAGAAATCAGAGCACAATATGTTATAACCGTCAGAACAAAATTTACCGACATGTATCATAGTCGAGTGGGCGTTTTACAATGCAGGCGAGCGCCAAGGAGTTTTAAGATCGGATCGGCCACTATCTGGAATCGTACAATATAAATTAACCGGACAACGCAACAATACAAGAAGCTGACACGCCATTTCAAATCCACTTTGGAATCGCAAATTATAACCGTAGAATTCCATAACCGTGATACTTGTATTGATAAATATTGACATCCCTTTCATTTCCTTCAACAAAATAAAGACTGAAATATGTTTAAATATGCAGTGGAATTGTAAGGTTAAACTAAATGCAATATGCGTGTCTCTGTTCATGTGTGCAACTATTTGTCATCCTGATAAGATAATACTGAATGTTATAAATTACATAGACTCCTTTAAAATGGAGGAATATTTTCTTGTACTTAATCTATGATAGTAAGCGGATCACGTCAGCTTATTTGTGTTTGTTATGAGATCAAACCCCCCCGGCGCTTTGAGTCTGCAGTTGTCTTGCGCCCTACCAATTGTGCAAACCGGTTCGCGATATCAGACCTAACTAGCTACACAAATATATTTAGGGTGAACAATACTGCAATTTATTCCAATGAACTTATCGCTCGCTACGGTTGTACTGCTTACAAAAGACCGTTCTGGTGGTTGAAACTATAATGTTTTTTTGGATTTTGGGGCTCATGACCTACAGTTTAAAAACGTTTAGATTTACAACTGTTAAAAAAATCACTTCCATCCATTTGTGTCTTAAACAACGAACTCTTTTTGTTAGATGTAATAATGTCTTGCAATAGAACTAACCTATCTTCTTTGTTTTATCTTTAGGTTTAAACTGATAATTATGATAAAATTAAGCTGCATTTAGAATTTTAGCTAGAGAAAAATTCAAATTGTAATATGGTTTTTATGTCAACTTGTTAGCGACGTCGTGAACTATGTCAACAAATGTCTTTGTAGTTCTTTGTTGTCTTAAGATAGTTTGAATGGTGCTAGTTCAAATTACAAGCTGACATCACACCAATCTCCGAGATTCAGATACTCAGAACTTTTCTCTGTTATATTTTTAAGTTATCTGAAATAAAATAATTTCGTTTAAGAAGCGTCTAATTAAATAACCTCTTTACACTCTTTTATTCCGAAAATAGTCTTAACAACTTCGTTAAGGTTGTTTCATTGATTCTAGTGTGTACATAACCAATATCAAAATATAGGTACTTTAACTGAATAGAGTAAAATAAAACCATTTGTATTCCACCTCGAGTCTTAGACCATAAAATAGCCGTAAGAAACAATAGGCTAGCATTTCAATTACTTTGCTACACATCGTATTTATCGATTTTACTTTAACGGTGTGGAGTATGACCGTTTTACATATTAGATGGTATCGTTCAAAGAACACGTAAGTATATTAACAAATCTTTAAATGACAAAAACATGATCATACACGTTAAATTTATCTAGTATAGGAGATTTAACTTAACTATGATGCTTATTCAATAGAATTTTACATCAGAAACATTTTTAAATTCAAAAAGAGATTTCGTTAAAGCTTACAGTACCGTCGAATACAATATTTTATTGAAATTCTTTGGCTGTTCACACCCTCGGATTTAGTCTACGCCTTAAAACGTGCAAATTGTAGTTATTGGAAAGAAGCTCAGCAACTTTGGGATTTCGTTATCAATACTGTAGTTTTATTGTTGCTTATAATTTTGTTCAAATATAACTTATGGAATTCTGACGACTTTATATATTCTATCAATTGTTACGGCTCGTGATGATTGTTCTGGATCTCTCAACAAACTTTTAATTAACGTTCAATTATTTTCATTTAATCGAACATCAGTACGAGTTCTAATAAGGTATGGATGCGCAAAATCATTCAATCAAATTTGCAAATTTGTGCAGACACCGCTTTGGTTCGTTAGCGACTAGTGTTTACGCATTAGTGACATTAAATAATATGTAGTGACTAATCTATGTTTATTTGTTGTGTAATAAAGCGGTGTTCACACTCCGACTGATCGACGAAAAGAGTTACATCTATCAGATCTGTTAAGATATGTGACTGTTTTCGTTGGATGAATCGATATGACCTCAAACCTACGACTTAAGTGATTGTTGTAGAAAATATTTGTATTGCTATATTTGAAATGATTGTAATATCACTAGGTCGGTTCTTATTCTATTTTCCGACTTGAAATTTAGGTAATATTTTAGAACAGTGTGGGCGTAATTTTACTCTTATTTTGCTCACTTTGTGATTGATAGTACTTTACTCGTTATTATAGTGATTTTAAAAGATTTTTTGTTTATGAACTTTAAGTTAACTATTTCTTGACCACTGAAATAAACTGCGTAGATGTTAAAAAGGTCATCTGATCCCGTTCTCTTTATGAAGTTTTAGTTTTATATTGAAGGACATTTTTTTTTGCAAAAAACAACAATAAAGTACACACGAGTGCTAATTTTTTAGTATAATTATCACATTTATCCATCTAATCTTACTAATATTATATTATAAATGCGAAAGTTTAGATGGATGGATGGATGGATGGATGTTTGTTAGAGTTTGTAGCCTA
>LD688948.1:4720168-4734825 GCA_003118335.3 Papilio memnon
TTCGGCGGTTTTAGGTGGCCGCTTGCTCGTTTGCCACCTTATTGTATATAAAAAAAAATGTCTAATCAAACTTAAAAGAGAAGGTCTATATACGACAATTTAGTTTTGAAGAAAACCCTTCAAATGATACTCCAGCGCGCTATTGATTGCATTGAAAGATTGCAGGAAGATAGAGTATATAAATGGTAGCTATAAAATTGGCAGTTTCGCTTTGCAGGACGCTAACCACTCAGTCGCTTTGCAAGTTTAACAATATTTCAGTACGCCATCACACGAACAAACCCGTTTCGTTTTATAGCCGGTGCACGATGGACCCGAGTCGTTTTATTTCCCATAACGCCATTTCGAACGTTCGAACATTTTAAATAAAAGATTTTTGTTAAATCAGTAAAATATTCACGCGTCAGTTTCGAAAACATTTGCAATAGACTGAACAAAAACACTCCACAAACTGTAACAAAAGGCAACGATTACCACATAACAGTTTTGTTAGATATAACACGAAAACGCACCTTTATGTACTTTATACCTTATCATATGAAATTTTAATTGATTACGATAACTTTCTCTTTCGGAATTATATCCCTAGAGTATACGGTCCGTCCGCTTATCTCATAAGAAATGCGGGCAAACAAGGTTTATTTGAAACTTTAGATAGTTTGCTAGAAGTTAGTCAATAATTAACATAAAATTAATAAGCAACATAAACCAGAAAGTGTTAAGAATGAATGTGATGGCTACAAAGGAAGAGGAATACCGAAGAAAGTATGGTTGGATTGTGTGAAAGAGGATATGTTTAAGAAGGGAGTGGATTCAGATATGACGGCTATACAAATGTATGGAAGAGCAGCACATACTGTGCCGACCCTACGTGAGGGATAAGGGAAAGTTGATGAAAATTAATAAGCAAAACGGACTAAATACTTTTATATTTATCGTTGTTATTTCGATAATATCAAATCAATTCAACATTTCAAAATGTATAATCGGAAGGTTTACAGTTACGGTAATTACATTTGGACTGCAATTAATTGTACCTACCTAATTATTCGTAAATTAATATCGAATATTTTAAACCAAACTAACCGCCAAACCGACGTCATCGGTGCGCAGTCCATCGATTAGTCGACGAAGCTCCTAGTGCGATACACTTAATTAAAATTCAATATTGTCTAACCAAAATTGATTACTAGGAACCACGCTCGCTCGTCGACGAGTTTAATCTGCCTTCACGGTACCAAAGACTTTAGAGCCACTTGTTTATAATTGTTATTTGTTGTTACATATCCTCTTAACTTAACAATCTTCATAGTGTACAAGTTATAATTTTACTTGCACAATTTTTATGTTAAAAACCCCTGAATTTTTTTTAGCAATACTTGCTTTAATCGTTTGAAATAAACAGAACATTACATGTTTTACAGTGACAGACTGAGGTATTTCAAATCGGTTTGACATGCACTTGAAAAGGGCCATGCGTCAATTTGCAAATCTCAAATTCATTTTGTACGGCATGTTATGGAATGAAATTAGAAACAATTTGACTCTTAAATCAAATATGTAACACTAATATTATTTAATTCAGTTGTATATGTCACTAAAAGTACTAGTTAACTTTATTATACGAAACATTTATGTCATAAACTCGTTAAGTTCCATCAAAAATAATTAGAATTTACCCAGCCTGTGGAGAACCCGTTTGTTTATTTTCAAGCAATATACCTTTTAATAACTCAATTATAACTCATAGAATGGTCACTTTGAGCCGGCATTTATAATGAATAATGATCAATAAAATCCAGTGAAATGCGAGCATACTAAGCCACGGGTAGGTTTAATAATAACGCTCGGCCGACATGACATGATTCCATTTCGCTTTCTTTGATAAATATTACTCGGCGTGAGTTATACGTGTGTTTGATCTCGGTTATTTAGTCCCCTTGACTTGGAATAATATTTAGCGAAATGGTCTCTCAGAGATGAGGGGACCGTAATTAATTAAATTAAGTTCGGAATACGTTAGAAACAAAGTTGGATGCGGCTAGCGCGGACTGTAGGGAGATGATCCCAGTATCGGCGGCCGTGTGTCCTGTTCCCTAGGGACAGTGCTACTCCTCCGACGTGCATGCTAATAACCAATCATATTCTGTTTACATTCCATCATGGAGTATGAATAATTTGTTATTGTGTGCAAACATGGCGCGGCCCTGTGTCACGGTCAGCATTGTCTCCCGGATTAATTTGCGTCCGGCGCGGGCACGCAATCGGCACAGATATTCAATAGCAGAGAAATCAAAGAACCATTCGCGAGGCCCTCTGTTAGTAAAAGATTAATACAAAATGGGAAATTGAATTTCGTTATTATTTTCCGGTCTTTCATAATTCGAAAAGATTTTTTGTAACAACACAAAGGTAATATATATGAATTTAATTCAGTAACATTTTCTGCTTTTTATCTTTTATTGTAAACCTTCTGTGTGCGTACATTTTCAACACAAAATTATCAACCTTTAAGCTAGTACTGAACAACTTAGTATAAATAATGTACTCAGAATAAAACAAAAGAAGAGAAATCTTGTAAGAGTTTTAATTAATACAGTATGAATATTGATAAGCCTTATTCAAAAGTCAATTCGATGCATTTTAGTTCCTCTGCGTAATTTAGTTAATACAATTACGTTAACGAACCAATGTTGCACAAATTTGCAATTTTGATTACAGAACCATTAGCATTTATGTTAAAAATAGCAGCTTGTTTGTTAAAGAATAAACTAATTATCAACTAATGAATATTGAAATATATTTTAATGGTTTTAGAAACACATACAACTGGAATTTTATCTTGCTTAGAGATTTGGACTTTTTATACATCCGTCAAAATAATATTTTTAATCAAGATGATCTTTTAGCTTTGGAACTGATATGGTCTTGAAATAAGAGCCTGTGGTTTAGTCTTCCGCTGTGAATCATCCAAGAAATCCAGGTTATCCGACAACTGAAGACATGGACTTTACAATTAAATTTGGTACCTATAACAAAATCTCTTGGTTCCACAGTCGATGTAGATTAATCCATAGTTGTTGCAGTGGCCGTGGTCTTCAGGAGCCAATTTTGACAGAATACTGCACGACTTTTGCTTTTACGAAACACTGCGTTCTTCTATGTAAATATTAAGTAAATGAAGTTACTCATTAACTTACTGCGCTGGCGCATCGATTCAAAGGTTTGGGTATTTGCCTCCGACACGTGAGATCACCAACGACGCCTGTTATACCCCATCGTCTGCCGGTAGATCGCATCTAACATTAAATCATTCAGCCTTAACTAATTTACAGTCACTTAAAAATTATTGAAAATAATGGTATTGCTTTGTAACGAAATCATTTGCTTAACCAGGTCTATCGACACTGATCCATTGTGGTCTTTGTCTGTTCGATTTATTTTATTGCTCGTAAACAGGCCAGTAACTTCTGTCGCCCTCGTTCGACGCTTTATGGTAAATAAGATTTTACAGAAAGGTGAACACGCAAGTGTTTTATTATTTTTGAAATACTTAAATGTAAATTGTTTTCTCACATCTGTCTTGTATTTCAATGTATGTTTCATCTTTGTGTTCATCAAAAACAACATATATGTTTACAAAAGACGTAAGTGTTTTGAATAATTTACTTATATAAATGTATTTTTATAAGAATTTCTTTGCTTTTTGGCGTTTGAAAAAACGTAATCCGTTATACGAGAGTGTTATAACAAATTTTTAACTTCGAACTTCAGATTTTTTAATAACCGTGTTGGCCTGATGTTCAAATTCTAATCGAGTTTTAAATTGCAGCTATTCTTGTCTACTACGCCCGCTCCTCTAGAGTCTGGATAAACTTTCATCTCTCGTCTATGATCCCATTCCTCGTTAGTTTCTCCTTAAAACTTCGCCAGCGACTTCGATCAAAAAGTTTTTTTAACTTGAGCACGGCTCGATTCTCGTGATTAATTAATTCGATTTTATGTAAAGTTATTTGCGGCCGCGATCGGTCGCCTTGCTGTCCATTATTCCATGATTTGGGTCGAGGGGCGCTTCTATATTAGGGGTCGTTTTTGCTCGGTCACTGCACGAAACGGTCTTGTTACATTCCAGCTTTTATAATAATTCTCGTCTTTTTTTTATTTGTAACAGTTCAAAGGCGGTCTGCTTTTTATTGAGAAACTCAATTTGGACGGACTTTTTCTGGCGAAATATTATTTCTCTCATTTTCCTCGTTTGCGTGACAAATTTTAATCTGATAATCACTGCTTAAGAAGTTAAAAGCAAAAGGAATATTTTTTATCGCGGCAATATATCACTGTTAGCTTAATAAACGTCAACAGTCGTAGCTTATTATAAAAAATGATGGATAGAACTGTAGAAATATTTAAATGAGGCGAATTACTTTGTATATACCCGGTTAGTAAAATTAATATGTTTATAAAACACGGAAGTGGAAATGTCCATGGTTAAATTAAATGTATATTTTAAAAAATCAAGTTTATAGAGAGTAGGACATTTTATAGCATATTAACAAAAAACTCACTTTCTAACTACCACAAGAGCTTACTGCTAACTAACAGATAGTTTTAATTTCGGAAGGCTTAAAATTATTTTATACATTAGCTATCTCAGCAACAACCAACATCTGTCAAACATATTTTCCTAACTACAATCAAAATAGTTGCAGATTACATCAAAATTAAGAGATGTAAAACTCAAGAACCATCATTTATACTAAAAATAATTATACCGCTAAAACCATTATTTACTTAACCCATAGCATTAATCACTTAATCAATACACTTACACAAAGAACTTAGAAATATACACAATGTTGAATATTCATAATGTGTTTAACCGGCAATGGAACATAAGTACAGTAACACGGGCCTCGAACAACCTGCGGTTTTCGTAGCACGCGAACTAATTTAATTTAAGCGCGATATAAAACATCGTCGTAGGTGCTACGGTGGAGCTACGGCGCTAAGACGGCTTTAATTCACCGAGCTCTTGATGAACTTCGCGGGATCATTAATGGGAACATTATTCGGATAACGACGCCCGGGTTAATCATTGAGGCTTGACTCCGTCTTCATTTAACTGTTCTGTAATAATTTTAATTTTTTCTACGTACTGTGTGTACCGACTGAGAAGTGAGTAATGTTTTTTGTTGTACCACCGTGACCTTTTGTAACCTTGAAATTTGAGGTGCTATTAGGTTCGTACCATTTACAGAAATGTTATATGGGAAGTAACAATTAGATGTTTTTCGGAAACCATCTACCTAGTAATTGTTATTGAACCGATTTAACTTAAGTGAAGTTCAATTAAAGTACATCAATAATTATTTGAACATAAGAGTACGTAATACCTTTAAGAAAAGAAGTCGTGGTCTTACTAATATTATAAATGCCAAAGTTCTGATGGATGGATGTTTGTTAGAGTTTGTAGCCAAAACTGCTGATCAGATCTCAATGAAATTTGGTATGGATATAAAGGATAGTCTGGAAGAACACGTAGGCTACTTACTTTTGTTTTAATTCCACTCGAACAGAGTCGAGGGCGAAAGCTAGTTATAAAATGAAAAAAGGAACATTAAATCGAGCAGTCTACCAACAGGCGTGTTAGTATACAATAATTTACATTTATTTTCGCACAAGTCTCATAAAATAGGAAGGGTAGTTATTACAGTGTTATCGTAAGTGAAGAGTTTTAATTACACTCGAGCAATAAACTGTACAACCATTTCTTACCTACGCTGTTAACCGATTTCTAATTCAAAATGTTCGCTGCGAAGTCGAGGGTAAAATTCCTATCCACTCTTTCATTATACTCACTCAGACAAACAGTACTTAATGGACTCTTCAAAATATTTTTGTGAATACACATCCGTCAATAGCATTCATCTTTTAAAAAAACGTTGCTGCACACCTGAGTTCTTTGGTATTTTATTGAATAGAGCCCTTTCGAAAACAACCCTATCTTTTCTCGAAAAGCCTTATTTAAAATGGCATTTGAAAGAGAATTTATTACTTTGTGAAATGTTGATTGAATGAAACCAATTTACGTTGTTTGTAATGTTTTCAATGCATGTTCTTAATTTAAATTGATGATTCATAATTTAGGCTGACTATTATAGTGCGTTTGTCCAAACTAAGGTGTTATTAAAACAAGCCTCAACAACTGGAAAACACATCACAAAGTTGAACAAGGTGTATAATGCCCTTTATTTCGAGTAAAAAGGCAGAGAATCCGAGAAGGAAGAATATGAGCCATAGAAACATTAATGCTTGGTGTCAACTTCTTTTGTTTGAGTGTCAACTTTATTTTTATCGACTAAAAGTTGTGTTTATTTTTATTACGGTCTATCAAATACGTTAAATCATATCTAAACATTATTAAAATAACTTCACAGAACGATGCTAACTTTAGCATAACAATTATCGTAAATATGATAATCTTATCGAATTATCTAGTTCTGGAGAGTAAAAACCTCAGCTTTGAATACGCCCCTGGCGAGGACTCTCGGTTATGTCGTTGTATATTCTTGTGTTATTATTCTGAACGCAATATCAATAAATATTTTTTGGATGTTAACACAAAAAATGTGTATTTATATTACGTTTAATAAATATTAGTAAAAAGCAAACGTTTTGATTATTTTTAATTAAAAATAAATACAAAAAGTAATTGTACAAACAGAATTGCAAATCGAGAACTGTATGGAAATGGATTTAAAAAATCTGTAAACATTTCCAAACATCAACTTGCCCTTATCCCTTACGGAGGGTCGGCACAGTATGTGCTGCTCTTCCATACATTTCTATCAGCCGTCATATCTGAATCCACTCTCTTCTTAAGCATATCCTCTTCCACACAATCCATCCATACTTTCTTCGGTCTTCCTCTTCCTTTGTAGCCATCCACATTCATTCTTAACACTTTCAGGTTTATGTCCCCATCGTCTCGTCGCATAACATGTAAACATTTCCAAACAATCTACTTAATTAAATTATATTTATGTTATTGCAACAATGTTCCACTATAGAATTGTAACGTCTATTAGATAGAAATGAACTTCAAAATTAATGATAGTTTTAAACAAGTTGACACATCGTGTATCTGTAACCATTACTTTGTCGCCTCTTCTCGCGTGAGGTGTCGCTTGGCACGTTGCCAGTACTACACCCAAATAGATATCTTTTATTCAGTAAACTCAAACTTTTCTCCGCATAAATCCACAACTATAGGGTTCCTTCATGAAAATGTAACGAGGAAGAAGTATTTATTGCTAATCCTTTGAAAATAAACTGCTCGCAGTGTCCGAGTTTCTACGCATGACTACAAGATGTAAAGTAGTTGTGGCAAAAAGTGATCACGTTAGAAAGGGTAGGGTTAACAAACAATGTTACGAGTGCGAAAGAGATGGACTTGTTAAAATAGATAGAGGAATGAGATATACGGTGTAGGAGAATTTTGAATTGCAAATGGGGAAATGAAACTGCCGCCGCCTTGGTCGGTTCCGCCCCAGCCCCGAACCTCTTCCGGCGTCATAATCATCCTTAATAATACGGGAGTGCTTTAATGAATTTATGTTGAGATCAAAGCAAGAAGCTTACTTGATGAAAGAAGAAATGTGTTCTTAGGCTTAAACGATTAAGCTCTTCGCTGTTTAATTAATTTTGATTTGAATCGACAATTGTAAATCGTTTTGCCCGATCATTTTTCGTAACGGTAATAATTCCAATGAAGTCCATTTTGCATTCTGGATGCAATTTCAGATCCAAGAAGGTTCTCGAAGATTTCAGTTATATAACTATCTTTTGGTTGAATTTAAATATGAGTATTCTTCATGTTAACCTAATTTAGGACACCTGTGCATAGGAGACTAATATTTAAGTATTAAAATCAAAGCTATATCTGTAGCGAATTTCTAGCTAGAAAATAGATTTAAAACTGCATCATTACTTCGTATAATGTCCTTTTTTTATTTTTACGACGCCACAAACTATTTCATCGCTGGGGGACTCAGTTGCGGCGTGCATTTAGATGGGCAAAACTTAATTCGAATATAGAGCATTCCGTTTCAGATTGCATTCCTTTGCGGGCTCAGCGTGAAGGGGCGCGGCCGCGGAAGCTCCGCGTTGATGGAAACTGAAGAGATCTAACTGAAATTTGCCGGAGCTTATCCAAACATGTGTTCACAATTTTTATTTTCATACCATCTGGAGCGATTTTCTTTCCAAATAAACATAATTGGAAACTTTATTTACTTTGAATAATAATTTTTGTGTTAAAAAGCTTTTTTATCAAACTTGGCGAGGATGAGACGCATAGGCAGGGGAAATATCGTTTTTCTGTGCATCTCCTTTGTTGAATAAAGGAAGGCAATGCATCTGCAAATGTGGATGTCTATGGGTAGCGGTCGCATTGCTATTTTGGCGAATTTCGGTGTCCGTTTTCTCATTTGTCACCTTATACTAAAATAATATATTTTTGTAACAAATCTAGACAGAAGTAAAGAAATACTTGCATATAGAATTTAAGTCTTATGCCAGTAATTGAAATTTTATTTAAAAAGTAACATTTAACAATAAAACTAGGGTGTTTCAATTAACGTAAGTCCGAGAAAAAATAACATTCTAAAATATTAAGATAGAAGTAATTTAAATGACAAAGCGACAACTATTTTAATGGAGTAAACATACGTATAAATAATGTGCTACGAATTTTGGATGAACGCCAACCGAACAGGTGAGGATTCCGTTATTTCACGGACGTGGCCCTTGTCTGCATTCGAGTTCTCTACCATCTCAGCACTCAGCACATCTGCTCTGTTAAAATTTTTATAGAATTTGATTTTACAATAGAAATTTACAAAAGTTTAAATCATTAGAAATATTTGATTCAATTAAATTGATAATAAATGTATTTTAAAGTGAAAAACATGTGTGGTATTATATGTAGGTGAAAGAATGTTAAAGGATCGTAGTCAAGAACTTATTTTTTTTATCAAGTAGCCTTCGCCCACGACTCCGTCCGTGTTGAATAAAAAAAAGGAGCCTGTTCTTCCAGACTAACCGCTACATCTAAGCCAAATTTCATCAATATCCGTTCAGCAGTTTAGGCTACAAACTTTAACATCCATCCATCCATCTAAACTTTCGCATTTATGATATTAGTAAGATAAGAAATAGGCATTAACTAAAATTGCATTTTAATATCTAGAGAATTTATTTCTATGTTGGTATAAACCTTGATACACAATGTTAACGAACATTCTCCCTCATAAAGCCTCGGCTTTTGTCGCGATGGTGGAGAGGTATCAATTTGCGTACACTCCATTGAAGTGTGCCCGGAGTGTTGTCCCTTTGAAACAATCGTTTTGGCTCTCGACTTTACGTGTATTTGTTTATATCGATGTTTCGGTTGTTTTGAAGTCTGTTATTTTGTGGTAAATCAAACTTAATATAAACCTATGAACGTTAACTGATTAGATTGTTAAAAATCGTATAATACATGCCAATACGAGTTATTAAAAACACGAAATGCCAACTTCTAAAAACCTGTACATGTTCTGACATCGTAACACAATCAGATTAAATGATTTTATATGCCCAAATAGTTTTTTTCTGGTCAATAAATTATGTAGCGAACCAATAAAATTGTTAACTATTACTTAGCAATAGATCTAACAGCCTCGCTTTAATTTAACTGGCTAGTGTACCTATTTAGGTAATATTCGGAACGCGTAATGCTTGAAACTATTTCCACGCGGGAATTTAATGTTCACACGAACTAAACATTCAGCCGATCATCAGGCGTGAATATTCGGCGTCAAAACATTCAGCTTGTTGCAATACCCATATCCGGATATGCAAGTGGAATCGGAACGGGCGGTTATTACGTTGTAACGGTAAATACCGTTTTTTTAATATCGCCTCCTTTTCAGAATTCGCCCTTTGATAAGTATCGACACTCTATTTCGATTTTATTTGCAATTCATGTGGTGTGAATAGTACTTTTAAGTAGGTAATAATAATAATATATTTTTTTAATAATAACAGTTAAATTGGAACAAGAGATTATTTTATTGTATTTACTTAACTAACCTCTACTCCCCTTTACAAATTTTCTTAATATCATGACGTTATAACATGAAAAGGTTATGGAAATAAAGTAATCAGAGCAAAATGCAAATATCGATATTTTCTTTTTACTCTTCTATCGTACATCCGATCACTAAATAGCGAGATCCCATATTACATTTAAATACAAACAATCTAATGTTAAAAGGTGTTAGTATCTCTAAAAGGTTATTTACATTAAAAGTTATTTCACTTGCCTTTTAGACCTAATTTAGAAACCCTGAAGAACTTTAATTTAGCAAAACTTCTAACGCCACAACCTTCAAAAAGTATTTGTTGTCTGAAACTCAGTTTCTGCTCGAAACAAATTAACGAAATACGCGTCCGTGCGAATTGTATAAAGGGATAGTTACTAAAGGTTCACTAAACAAGGTTAGTTTCATTAATTCTTAATTATCGTCTTGAAGTTTTTCTTTGTAAAAATAAATGAAATCGATCTTTGTGATTATATTAACCGATACATAGAAATCATATAAATTTGATTCGAGGTTAACCTTTTAATAATAATTTGTTTTAAAATATTAATATCTAAAATATCAATTAATTCAAATTCACACATTTACAACATCAAACTAGAAGGGATTTAATTGGTAATTATAAATTATGAAACGCACAACAAAAACGAACAAGTTTAGTATATGGGCTCACGTAACACCGGTTAACTCATAACGAAAGGTCGCCCCGGGCGTAGTGGAAAATTAGAGCAAGCTTATTATTTTAGCATAATGCTGATGGAATTTCGTTGTCATAGCCCCTGTCCACATACAGCGTCCTAGCGGAGCCGACACGTGTGGACTTCTGTATTAACATTACAAAATGCGAACTCATCCAAGATCTAATGTTACACGACTTTGTTACACATTACTTGACAGTGTTATTAAAGTGGTGATAAAGGTTAGTCTTAGAGCTCGCGCACACCTTTGACTAAACCATCGCACAACTTTTTAGTCTCGCTTATTCCTATGAGCTTATATGGAGTTGCGCACACTACTCGATTTTTAATTGTGCAACTAAACAGTTGAATTGGCTGCGAAACAATCGACAATCGCACAACTGTTGTGCGATAGTTTAGTCAAAGGTGTGCGCTTGCTCTTACAACATAAAGTCCAGATATTTTACTCGAAAATAGGTCCAAATTTAGCCCAAATCGTACTACAAACCGATGGGAAGGGGAAATGTATTTGGCGGGAGTGGGAAATATCCTATTTTTGTGGGTCTTCTCTGCTGTTGATTAAATATAGAGTAGTCACTTAGAATTATTTTGAATTAAGTTATGAATAAAAATAATACAAATAAAAAAAATAACATTAAAAGTATGGGGCATGGCAAGGACTGGTACTGTGTAGATAAATTAAAAACATGAACTAGCTAGTCGTACAAGCAATAAAGTTATTAAGTCGCGGTAGTCCGCAAAAAAAGGCGACGTTATTGCGTTGCACAGAACTTTGTAAATGCCGGCCAAAAAACATTAGCGAAATATATCGTCGGTCCGGCAGTGTTGCTTTGTGAAATCGTTTCGCTGCACAGAAGTTAAATTGTATCTCATTGTTGGCGGACGTTAACTACAGATTGTAAATCTTCTCCGCTGTCCTCCATTCCGACTTCTATATTGGCAAAGTACTCCGCTCAAACCGACCACAAATTTACTCACATGCTAAACACTAAATAACTCACATAATAATTGGGTTTATCTTGAAGTATGAAAGAACATTTATTATTAGTAACTTTATTTCTCCCGCGACTCCATTCTTGTGAAATTAAAACAAAAAAAAAAACAAAGAAAGTAGGCTATGTGTTCCATCAGACTATACTCTACATCTGTGCCACATCGAAATCCGTTTAGCCGTTTAGTCTACAAACCCTGACAAACATCCATCCATCCATCCAAACTTTCGCATTTACATATCTCACATTATTAATGTAAGATGAATTTTGTTCCATAATATTAAAGTGAACTCTGTTTTACTTATTTTCGATATAACTTCGTTGATTTAATAAACATACGACAGTAATATGACGCAAAGTGTAATCTTATTATACGTCTCCTCGAGAGAATTAAAGCTGCTTAACTGGGGCCGGGGCGGGACGATTTAAAATGCATTTCGAATTGTCTAGTTAGTCTCCACGCAGATCTAATGTCAAATGCAATAATGCAGAAAGTTTCCTAATGAGTTTCACCTCGGCTGAGGCCACAAATTGGATTATAATGTTAATATGATTCCGGCTCGCACAGCGGGGAACAATTTCGGTTCTTAAGGCGTCTGAGCGTCTATTATTCTCATTTCAATAAGAAATAAATTACGATTTCTTATTACGTTTTTCATTTCGGGGGAGATTCAGCCGGCGCCGTTTAGAAAATAAACAGCGCGCTGCGAAGATCCTAATAGAAATTTGCACTGTGGAACTCTCATGTCTCGAGATTAACTAAACAAAAAATTATTTTTGTAAACCCGAGACTTCATTTTATTTTTACAACAAATAAAGAAAAAGACGACTGCACAATAACATTCAGTGTTACAATTTAAACAATTTTATTGCTATTTATAAATTTACTTGGAATAGATGTCAATAAATTGTTAATATTATAAATGCAAAAGTTTAGATGGATGTATGTTTGTCTGAGTTTGTAGCCTAAATGGCTAAACGGACTTCGATGTGGCACAGATGTAGAGTATAGTCTGAAGGAACACATAGGCCACTTTCTTTGTTTTTTATTTTAATTCCACGAGAACGGAGTCGCGGGAGATAGCAAGTTATCTTACTTCTTACTAATGTTAGAAATGCGAAAGTTTAGATGGAACGATGTTTGTTAGAGTTTATAGCCTAAACGGCTGAATCGATTTAAATGAAATTTGATATAGATGTAGAGGATAGTTTAGAAGAACACATAGGCTGCTCACATTTTTTTTTAATTCCATGCGGACGGAGTCGCAGACGAAAGCTAGTAATTTCATAATTTTTTACCTTCAGTACCTAATCTTTTTATATCATTCAAAATGAAGTTTATCTAAAAACATTTGTTTTTGTGACCAAAATGTTCGGTACAAAGCAGTCGAAAGTCAAAAATCATTGATTAGTCTTTGAATAATGAATTACATTTCGAGTCTGTCTAATTTAAGCCAGTGCATAATTAATACGTTCCAATGTCAATACGGCTGACGTGCTTTTGTTATCAGCCGTTAGATTAGTTCAATAATTAGTTACGTCAATTTATCCAGCAATTACTGTTTAACAAAAGACAACACGACACGCTTACTTAACAAGCGTTTGCCAGCGCTCGCACTGAACACTGTTTTATAATTCAAATATTGAAAGTTTAATGAAAAAATTAATTAACGCTTCTTTACATCGATTTCGACATTTAATTTATCAAAACAATTATTTACAGTATTAAAACTGATACTAAAATATTTGTAATTCTTATAAGATGGTTTTTAAATATATTTTACTTAAATTTAAGTGGATTTGAGATGTTATGATCTTAAATGTATTTGTATAAGCTTATTAAAAACTAATTCTTAAATTATTTAAGAATGTGCGTGTACTTTTCAACTAAAAATTACCCTAACTAATGACTTTCAACAAGTATTTATCAATTTAAATTTATGATAAGCTTTTAACAGATTTCCACCGTCTTTTAAATAATTGTGTAAATCTGTGCAAAACGGGAAAGAAAACACGTAATTCTTATAATTTTGTTCGTCACAGTAAGTGGATTACAATGTTAATTTTATTGATGCGCCCAGCGGCCACCCCTGGGCACAGACGCTCTGAGGGCTGCCACCATTAGTATGCTGATGGTAAAAAAAGATAAATTCGTTGTCGGAGCATTTAATTTATGCCATTTTTTGGGAGAATGTATCCACAGTTTTTTTTATCAGTTGCATTCGAATGTATAGCACGTAAGTATTATTTTTGATAAGTTACTGCATTAAAATTCGTTGCATGGATTTTCACTATTTGAATACAATGCGGGCACAAAAGATTTTTTTTTAGATGTCAGATTTCACATAATTCTAGAAGCATTTTAAGTGACTTTTTTCTATTTTTTCTTTCGTATAAGTAGAAGAAAAACTTATTTACAAACAATAGAGACAAAAAACTGTATACTTAAATTGTTTTATTAGATTAAAATGTTATCTGCCGCTAAAATATGCGTTATATTGTTTGCGATTATTTTCTTAGGTTCAAAATTGTGTTTATAATTTTTTAGGATGAAAATCTAAGACGCAAAAAATAGCTATGAAATTGGAACGTAAACAATTATAGTTAGATGATTATTTTAACTAACTATTGTTAGCTAGCATGAAAATAGAAAGCAAGCATTTCTGAATCCTTTATAATGAAATATTTAATATTCTATAAACATAGACGTTCTCTAATCCTTAAATCAAGGCTCCATCTAGGATCTGACGCTGCTTAACTTTAGAAAACGTTTCAATGTTTACACTAGTAAAAGCTTTTAATATAAAAATAATATTAAGGCT
>LD688948.1:4735011-4756389 GCA_003118335.3 Papilio memnon
AACAATCCTTACTCTCATTTATTCCGCCGTTTATAGTAATGTGAAACAGTAAACTTAGAGAAAATCATAATAAAACTTTATGTTGCATTCTTTTTTTATTCGATACACTTAAAACCCGAAGGTCTACGTTTATGGCGATGTTTCTCTTAATATTACGGTCAGTTGCGTTATATGAGATTATTTTAAGGCACTTATACAAACAATACGCAAGATATAATAAACATAAGCATAAGTTGGCGATTGAACCTTCTACAAACATGAATATAAGTCCATTTTAACTACTTATATTTTAGTGCAATATTATTTGTCTATCGCCGGTACTAACAAAATAGTTAAGCGTGACTATAATACTAAAGTAAACAAATAATTAATTTTAAGAACTGTAGAATAATAATGTATCCTTTAATTATTTATTTATTTATTAAACTATCCTTGTCTCGCAGCGCAGTAGACTTAGACGCAGTTAGACTTTTTGAAAGAACGTCGCGTCGTCGTGCTCCTTGTACAAGTTTTGTGACTAGTAAGAGTTGACCTTAATGAGGTACAGGTGAAGGACTCTTAGCTCTCGACCACTCGATACCGTCAATGTGTAGGCACCTCATATCAGGTTTACAGTAGACCAGATAATTTACGCTATTCTGAACATCAAATTAAACAAAGAAATACGATATTAAACTTCTAAGATTGACATAATGTGCTATTAATCTATCTCGCTTCTATTGCTGAAATACTTGCCCCTCTTACAAAGTAATACTTGATAAGCCATATCGCTGATGAACAAGTCAAAAATGTATGAATAACATTCGTTAAGTCACGTAATTGTTACGTATTTATTTCTGTTTATTTAGACATATTTTGTCGATGTACTAAAGATATTGCTAATCAAAAGTTATTTTGTCTAGGAGAGCTGTTGCATTGCTATCTACAGCTATCACTATTAAAGGGCGTGAGAGAAGTATTATTTTTATGTACCTTTTCAGTTCTTAATACACCTTTATATTTTTGAATACTGCATCTATATTATTTATGTGTTTTTAATATATCAAATGAGCGGCAATAACATAGTCCGCTCCCTCTGCCTAACACCAGTGTCATTAGAGGGCTGCCACTCGTAAAGCATTGGTAATGGGTTTTATCTTGGACTATAAAATTTATTTACACTCCTACTATTGCATTATCGGAACCTCATTTCCTAATGTGAGTGAGCAACTTAGTATAAAATCGACAACGCATATTTACGCACTCTCTACAAATATATGTACAAATAGAATCCTCCAACTTGCTTTGCGAAATAATCATTGCGGCATGGAACCATTCCTAAACTGGGGATAAAACATGAAATTTTGCGAGAAAGTATTAGCATCATTGATAAACTTAACTTACTCGTACTTAACGCCCGATAGGGGCGCTGTGCAAATCTAGTACATGGTTTGTCGATGACGTTACGAATGTCTTTTTTCGTGATCCTAAAAACGATTGCTACAGAAACAAGATCGACATATTTTTACTTTATTATTAAGTAGTAATTACAAATGACGTATTCAATTATGAGAATAACATATTAATTAATATTTTAATAGGATTAAACGTTCAAGCTTTTGACCTTTTAGTAACAAAGACACTAATTAACGAAAACATTAAAGTAATGCTATTAACTTCTAAAGAAAAATTTACTTATGCTTTTGTCTTCGTCGTGTACGTCTTTATATTATTAAGCGTAATTACATTGTACATTGAAAATATGAAAATTATTATGAAAAATGTTATTCAACATTAAAAGAAATGATTTCATCATAATCACAGTTTTTAACAATTCTTCGTGGTGTTGACAATATTTTTCATCAGCGCCACTAATCCCAATTCCCTCGCACAATCACAAAGAAAATGAGTCGGTCGACTGATCTGCGGTTACACAACGGGAAATAACTTCTCTCCCCCTCGCCCACTCGCTGCAGGCTGCATTCCTGTCCCTTCGGTACTATAACGAGTCCTGTCGTGAAATAAATCTCGCCACCCCAGCTGAAACGCCGTCGCAGCCTCTTTCAGGGCACGGGATAAAAGGTCTTTATTTTTTCACGTTAAAGCCTTTTTATGTGATGTAGTTTCATTGCGAAGTTTTATAGGCAGTTGATTGCCGTACTGAAGGTTGGCTTCTGATATCTTACTTAACGCTTCGATAGAGTTAGATAACGACCCCTAGGTATATATTTTTTTTAATTTATGCCACAAATGGCAACAATTTGAACGACAAAATATGAATCGTTAAATAAATTGTAAAATTTTTATAAGGTTTTCGCTCTTCTCTTTTCTCATTATTAGTCATTTATGACTGAGGGAAAAGCGGTTTTGTATAATATTCTTCTAAAATTACCTTTATATTATAATTATTATTGGACATGTTAAAATAAAACAATGAATATATGTTAATATATTAGTATCCAGCAAATATAGTTAAAAAGGTTTTTATAATTGACCAATGTTTTCGTGCAAATAAATAAAAGCCTGTGTCAGACCAAAGCGTGTATCCAAAAATTGGAAAGGCCTATAAAATGTGTGCATCAGGTCTATTCCTTTACAGAGACCATTAAAACTGTCCGTCCATCCGTTTGCAGATTTAAAACCGAACGATCGGCCGTCACGACTGTAAAAAACATTTATCACTCTCGATTTTCCGCCCATAGCCGTAGGCAGGGGCTAGTATATTATTCTTCGATATACCATTAAAGAGGGTTATATTGGCATCTTTATGTCCCGTACGGGATTTGAAGTTGGGCTTTTGATATTTTATGATTGGATAATAGTAAGAGTTAATAGAAGTATAACTAAACAAAACATGAAAATTGCCAAACTGTTTTCATAGTTAATTTGAATAAATGAAAGTATCCTTTTAAACAAAAACTAATTGTTAAATAAATGATCTACACGTTTACTCCATTATGCGGGTATTATTCGTGAAATTTTACTTTCGGACAGCGTTGGCAACACGGCGAGTGTGGTACTGACAATCATTTATCTCAATTTCAGTTCTACATAGACGAAGTTGTCCCTATAGACAACCCTACAGAGTAAGCTGATGGGAATATGCTTAATACTTAAGCATATATTGCTCCTTGGTATAATAATTCATGTATATTTTCTATGCAAATGCCTGATAGAAGCAGCTTTTAAAGGATTGTTTTATACATGTTTAAAGTAGAATTTAATTTTGTTCTTCAATACAAAACTTGAACGTTTTGTTTGCTTTTAAATTTAATATCATGACTAATAAATTCTAGATGTTTTCATCACCAGCTCAGTATACGTCCCCACCGACGGGCTCGGAGCCTACCGTAAAGTTAGGGCGACCAGGCCACAGTCAACCACGCTGGCCAAGTGCGGGTTGGTAGACTTCACACATATCTTTGAATTATTACTAGATGTTTACTAATTTTAATTAAACAGTACAATGCTGTTCAAGGAACGTTTTATGACCTAAACTATTATATTGGAACATTTTATCTTGAAATCATGTGTATTTTTAATTTAATTAATTAACCTACGTGTACTTTTGTTACGCTTGTCGTGGATCAAAATGTATTGAATTTTCGCTTATCGCGAATCGTTGAATGGAGGTTTAAATTTTTCATTCACGCTGCTATTGAGCGTCCAATGACTACCCTCGCCCGATAGCAACCGGACAAATCAATTTAACGTAATCAACTTGTTGCAGCGCCGAATTGGAAATCATTAGCGTGTATTTATTTACCTACAGGGTGTGAAGTTTGTATCTGGCTATTTCAAACATGATTACATAGCTTGTCAAGAGGTATTAAAAATATAAAATTATGTTTATAGACTTTTTGTGATAAGTAAGACTATCCCTTTCTATAGGATAATCGTTAGAACGCGCGCGCCTTTGACTAAACTATCGCACAACTGTTTAGTTTTGCATTGATTCCTATGACCTTACTGGCACATGGTAGTGGGCACACTTCTCGATTTTTAGATGTGCAACTAAACAGTTGAATTGGTTGCAAAACAATCGACAATCGCACAATAGTTGTGCGATAGTTTAATCAAAAATGTTCGCCCCCTCTTAGATAACAATCCCTTTGATATTAATCTTATTAACTTTACTATTTTTTAACATACGAGTATGTAGATATATACCTTGGTTTGTGTCTTCTAAATTAGATTGGATTGAGGTGCGATTATTTTCTTTAGTTAATAAATAAAATAACTTTAAATGTTTAAATTGTTTATTTGTTGTTCGTTTTAATGTATTATATATTTAAATAAGTTTCATAACAAAAGTTTTAAAGTATGTATAAATATTCTTACGCTACATTTATGCCTGTAGGTATTATCGACTTAATATGTTTAAATGCGGTTGGCTATGAAGTTTACATAAGTTAAAAAATTGTAGTACATAGTGAAATTAGCATACTGCAAGGTTAAATTCATTCAGCTAGTAATATTAATTGATTGAAAGCAACTGGGCAAAGTTTACAAAATTATAGAAGTTTAAAGTTTTTGTTAAATCACATATTTGAAATAAACCTTGTATAATTCAGTTATTTTGTTAGCTTAGGTTTTTCTCGTTTGTGTTCAATGATACCTTAGCCCAGTAACTTTAGAATCACAAGATCATATTGTACATATTC
Source organism: Papilio memnon (assembly GCA_003118335.3). Classification (NCBI taxonomy): domain Eukaryota; kingdom Metazoa; phylum Arthropoda; class Insecta; order Lepidoptera; family Papilionidae; genus Papilio; species Papilio memnon. The sequence goes on from LD688948.1 coordinate 4,739,655, forward strand.
ACTAAGTATAAAAATATTAATTTCATAATATCATCTCAACATAACACCACAAAAAGATCGCAATGAAATCAATCTATAAAAATAGCTGATAAATAATATTTCATCTCATTTGTACCCCTTCCCATCAGAGCAGCTGGATAACAAAAACCTTTTGTGTATACATAGCTACAAGTATGTACTGTCTACTGTTCTAACCACGTAAGTATTGTATGAATGTAATAATGACATCAGGTTTCATGCTAAATAACTTTAACCGCTATAACAACGCTTCAAATAAACATATTTTCAATTTAGTTACTATATATTGCTCATATTTGTACAATGTTTTCGTTATTGGTGTTATATTTAAAAATATATAGATATTTAACTACTATTCAATTACATGAGTATTATTTTGTAACATTAAATTATACTTAAATGTTTAATCAGTAATTTACATTATCGGATTACCACTATTTGAGGAACTATAAAATAAACAATATGAAAATTCTACACAATTTACAATGCAAAAGTTTAGGATCGTCTAAAGTGAAGCTATCATCCGCAGAGCCGTACAATGTCTACGAACAACAAAAACGTATAATTAATAATGGACCTTCATTTTACATGATAAAATTATAAATACAATTAACAACTACAACAAGATGAAATTTATACATAGTTTAAAATTATAATTATGCATGTAATGTCTTTATCTGCAAAAAATATTTACAAATCTATATACAAAGCTATCACATTACAAATTTAATCGTATCACTATATACATTATTGCATTATTACGTCCGTCTATAGATTAATATCAAAGAACGAAGCCAATTTATGGTTGCAATTGTCTCTTGTTTAAAACCTTTGTTAAACGTACACTATGTGTGGCTTCTCCGGAGTTCGGTGGTGAGGTATAGTTTCGTAAGCAAACTGTTGATAAATATGTTCCTCACTATCCTCCTGGTAGTAAGGATTTTTATCAACACTGTGCCAAGGAGGATTCAGCGAATGAAAGTTATTAGTTACGGAAGACCCTATCATCAAATACCGATCGACTTCTCTCTTATTCTCTTGTTCTCTACTTCGAGTTGAATAACCTAATCCGTTGCCTAATTTTGATACGTCACTGTTTAACATTACACTCGTCATCACCTGTTTAGATTTATCACCTTTACATTTCTTTAAAGGTCCCATGAAATATAATCCGCCACCGACGAGACTGATTATTATACTCACAGTCATTACAACAACTGCTACGATTACCCAACCATTCGAACATCCGAATTCCGATTCAGGAATTGGCACTAGCAAAACGTCTTTTAAATGCTCCGGTGCAGCACATTTTACTTCTTCGTAGTCTATCTTTAGTATGGTACTTGCGTTATCGGATCTCTTTATATTCATTTCACATTCTCTTCCCAATTTCCACAGCCAAAGTAACGAGCAATTGCATACGAATGGATTACCTGATATTTCCAATTCTTGCAGTCTATCAATAGGAAAGTGAGCAGCTTCTAGCGTTTCTAACGCATTATTTTTCATATAAATATGAGTTAATTTTGGATTTCCATGGAACAATCTTGGTGGTACTTCTCTCACTTTGATGTTTTCATTCATCCAAATCTTTTGCAGATTGATATTGTCGACGAAAGCTCTGGAATCAATCTTTTCAAGTTCGAAAAGTCGACTCAAATGCAAATGTCTTAAATGGAATAAACTTTGGAAAGACAGTGCCGTTACGTTTTGAAAAAAGTTTCCACTTAAGTATAAATGAGATAAGTTTGATAGTTTCGAAAGAGCAGACGTGGGAATTGAAGTCATATTATTGTCGCTGAGATCTAAATGGCGCAGAGAAGGCAGATTTTGAAATCCGAGTTGATCAATACTCTCAATGATATTGTTATTAAGATCAATATGTTTAAGTTCTTTTAAGTACGGGACGCCTTGTTTTGAGACTTGTTGAATTAAATTTTCAGATAAATCCAAAAATTCTAGGTGAATCAGATATACAAGATTAGATGAGGGTATGTCCAGGATAGAATTATTCTTCAATGACAGTATTTTTAAGGATGATAAGGGCTCGAACGTTTCAACTTCGAAACTCACTAATTTATTGCTTGACAAATCGAGTCTTTCTAAAACAGCTAAATCTTTAAAGCTCTGCACGTGAATGTCGGTTATCAGATTGTTAGATAAATCTAAATCAACGAGTCTTTTCAATCCAACGAATGTGCCGACATCCAATCGTTTTAGGAAATTATCACTCAAGTTAAGATGCGTCATTTCGATGTTATTTTCAAAATTCTTACTACCTAAATCTTGAATTTTGTTGTGAGAGATATCGAGAACTGTCAATTGCGTGTAAAATGGGAAGGTATAGAGGAGATTGCTGATTGAATTCTGTGTGAGGTTGATGTGAGTGGCTTCCGGATTGAGCTGGATGGGTACAATTTCGAGGCCGGCGTTTGCACACGAGGCGGCGCGCAGGGCGTCGTCGCAGGAGCAGCGAGCTGGGCACAGCGTGCGCGCGGCCGCGCCGCACCACCACGCGGCCACCACAAACCACCAGCGCCATTTTGCTACGCCTTGTGAACCCATACCATCTCATGTATACGCCAACAAGGATCTGAAATGAAGGAAATTGAAAATTAATATTTGTTAAAATAAACTAAGGAAAACTTTTAAATGCACATGTGCTCATGAACATTTGTTACATAAAATTTCTAGCAAGACGTTTACTATTAACGGCAAGATAAAATCTTATTGCTGCAGATGGAATTCAGTTTGTTTTACTGCTAATTTATTTTTGCAATAAAGTACCGACGCTCCCTGTGGCTACGCCCTATTCTACGATAGCAGAAAACAAAAATATACAACATTATCACGACAAGATCTTAATATAATTTCTACCGAAAACTGCAGATAACAAATGTGCCCTCCGTAATTCGTAGGGTGCGAGGCGGGGAACGGAATTGTTTGATTCAAATTAACCTGATAAGCATGATATTAAGGTAGCTTCAGTGAAAAAGAATTTACGTTTTTTTTTGGATAGATAAAATGTGTTTTAATATCACGATAAACGTGTGGCATCTTTGGAAGGTATTTTCTAAGAAATATTTCTACCGTATACTTATCACATTTTTCAATTTATAATTTCTCTCAAGAAAGCCAATTTTCCCAGGCGGGAGCCACTTCACATTTTTCTAATCCTTTGATTCTCGGGGGACTAAACCGTTTAACAAAGGCGCCGTCGGTACTTTAAATTAAATGTTGGGCTTTACAATTCGACGGAATGTATAATGAATGGCACCGTAACATCTGTTAACGAAGGCGAATGATCTCGAAAGTTTTCACGCGCGGGAATAACTAATTGCGAAGGTTCGGAATTCAATTTATGGCTTCTAGTACGCCTCCCGGGATATCACGCTATGCTAAAGTATTAATAATGCAAAACAGTGTCACGGAAAGTTTTTGATTCCGAATGTAAATTGAATTAGAAAACGTCATTTGCTTTGTCCCTAACATAGCAAGATATTACCATATTGTTGAACAGTTTACAACAATTTTGTAATTTACTTAATAGAATAATGGTGACTAAAAAGTACATTAAGAAGGATACGTGTTTCGTAACAATATTTGAATGTCGTGAGAAGTATTTCGTGTTTTCCGTCTCAGACACGAGAAGTCGGGGCGCGCCTCCCCCGGCAATTCGATATCACCCTACACGAATGGATTACACGAGCCCGCCTGAATTACGGAAACCATACGTACACGCACACTCGATACTCATTAGATACACCAGTATTAGACTGGATTAATGCTGATATACTCCAAATGTATTCTAGATCACGTAAAATATATCAAAATCTTATAAGACGTTTTAAACTCAATGTTAATATTCAAGAGAAGCGATACATATTCTTCATATCCGTTAAGTAGATTAAATTTTAGATTAATTATCTCTGATCAAATCTAAAATGTAGATTGTAATTGCAGAATCTGGCAGTTTTAGTTGTGCTCTAAAGATTATGGTTATAGTAGCTATTTGGTAAGGCACTTGGAGTGTCAGAATAAATAAGTAAAGCCTCATTAATTAGCGTAAGTTAACATAAAATAGAGGTGGCCGCGGCTTCGCGTCCGCAATGAAAATAAGCGAAAGGGGCGCGCCCTCCATTTCCGAGCCTAAACTGCTCGGGCCGGCACTCTTTTGTCTTTTAATTTCCTGTCCGCCAGAGCGCGCTGCTATCGTGAATTTCGCTTTCGTGAGCTTCGTTAACTTGTATCAGCCTTTGTTGTTGCCTATTGAACTTTTCCATTACCGACTTCATCGATTGAAACCGCTAAATTTGTTGGAAAATTCATGTCGCCGAAATCGACTTGGCCTCTCTCTCCAAATTAAGCATTGGATCTTATTTTAATACTTCCGTTAAATTCAATTGTCTTGGTTTATCTTTTAAATCTACACAAAATTGTATTGTGTAAATATTAAAAGGCATTCTAAAAATGATTATTGATGTTAACTACTTTAATTCTTTTTTTTAAATTTAAACAAATGTTTGAATTTATGTTACAATTATTTCTTTCTTTAAGTTGTACTCGTAGGTGAATATTAAGTGCTAATAAAAACAATGTAGTAAATTATGAATACTTAACTTCTTTATCAATAAATTTAATGTAGCGTCTGTATTCCCTCCTGGCTGTTTAACAATAATTTACCGTAACAAAGTTTAGCCAATTTAATTTCAAAGGGTGTCTCTAATAGCCATATTATTAATAACGGCAAGCAACATCGGACCATTTAAATTATCGAAACTATCCGCTTAGATCGGTTTAATTGCGGCCGTCGAAGTAATCAGGCGCGGGCCGAACGGTTCCCGCTAAAGTTATCACGGTGTTAATACAACTTAAGACATTACTAGCACAAAGGGAGCTTTACGAGGGTTCTCGGGACAATAAAACTAGTGTCAATGTCGGGCAAACGGTCTCTATCTCCCTTCGAGCCGCTACTGCATTTAAATCTTGTGCCTACGATCTCATTTTGTCTGGGTACAGATTCGACTTGCCATTCAATTAAAATTCAAATTTGTTAATGTTCTCATTCTACATAAAATCAAATAAAAAATACACAACAATAATTTTTTAATATGCATTAAAAGATGTAGAGTTTGAAATTCTATTGCAAGCGGTTTTTTCTTAATATATTGTCTATAAACCGTCGCGTCTAATGGCGAAAATTTGACATTTAATTTATTTATGATATACAAAATATTTTCTACTTCATGAGCATGAAACTTCGTCAAAGACCATACGCTAATGTGTTTTACTTTATAAAGGAAGCACGTGAAGTAACTCTACGTCCGTCAAAGTGCGTACGTGCTTCATGGTTTGATCGCAAGTAATAGTTTGAATGGCGTCGGGCACTAACGGCCGTAATGAGAAAACTTGGCCGGCAACCGGAGGAGCCTTCAATGGTCGTGAGGCGAGGCTCATGTTGATCTAACTGCACTTCTAAACTCCCCTTAACTTTTAATTTCATAGATTACGTTTTATCTTCCTCAATAAGATTTGCATAATATTCTTTAAAATCCTTTGGATAAGGATTAAATTTAAGTTTTGTTTTATAGACAACTTTGTATTATTTGAAGACGATTGCTCGTAGAAATCGCATGGAATTTAAAAGTATCAGAATTTTTCGACGGACAAGACCGAACTAAAATTGGAACTTATTCAAGTTGATGAAATTGTATTGTTTATCTGAAATAAAACTTTTTCAATTAAATGTACTGGCAGAACTAATATAGAGCAAAATTAGATATAGAAATATTTTATTCCACTGCTAGAATAAATAGTCAAAGCTCTAAATAATCCAATAAACGTTTTGACATTTTAATTCCTCGTAGGCTATTTGCAGATCTATTTTAATAATGGATCAGATAAATGGAATAAACAATGATAAAGTGTCCGCACCCTTATCCAAGGTGGCCGACAAATTTTAATATAACGGCAGCGCACCTGCTGATAGTTACGCGCGGCTGCTATTGATTTAGCAATCAATGCCAGATTAGAAACCTCCACCTCCTAACCCTATTATGGCAAATAGATTTATTTATTTCTAAATTATAATCTGTTCAGTCAAGTATTCTATAAACATTGTCCATGAACGAACTCTAATAAAATTTAATGTAACTGTTTGTGTGCGCATTCCAAATGTTATTGGACTAATTTAATCATATATTTGTTTTATTGATACCGTGATAAGTGGGTAGTTTTCTATATTAAAGGTATATTCCAATTTAAAGTTAAGTAATAACATTTCCATAAATCCGTAACCAAAATGAGAAGTATACGAGAATGAACAAACAAACAAAACGAGTACACTTAAATATACTTGCTTAATTGAAATAGTCTGTAACAACGAAAAGAAAATTAAATTCTTAACAGAGAACCTTGTACAAAGTATCTCTAGTTACCACCCCACAACACGAGCTCGATGCTTTAAGAATAAAAAGAACTTTATGGCGAACAAACCGTCTACACAATTCCATTTTCTCTTTCATGGTAACGGAGCGAGTCTTAGTGAATCAGCTCGCTCTATGGGCGCCTTTATAAACGCAATAATGAGGAGTGGCAAGCCGGCATTCACCCGTGTGCCTTAACGAGTGCCGTCGTTGAATCGACCATGAAACGGCCGCAAAACTTGACACGCGTTTCAATTATAGGGGTCTCGAATACGCATTTTTTTTTTCAAGTTTTCGATACTGTCTAATAAAAATTAAAATGCTTCAAATAACCTGGTTGCATTGAAATAAAAAAAAAACTACAAAAAGCATAGACCTTTTTACAAACTAACTAACAAATAATATTTTCAACGCTGAAAAAGAATAGCCAACCGTAAACTATCTCGTCGGGGCGGAGCTATAACGCCAAGGGGCTTTCAATGTACACAAACTTGCTTTCGCTTTGACTTTCATCACGGCCGTGGATTAGGCTTACCTCACCTCGATTGAATACGGCCTATGGGTGAATAGTCAATGAACGAATCTAGACTAAACGTACGGTGCAGTTCAAAAGCTTGCAAAATCTAACTCGATTTATGAAGCTTTCTACTCGTGAATGCTTCGTTTAGAACGGTATGAATAACGATTGTTTCACGATTAAAGCTCACAGTTTTTAGATTGCGCTTTTTGATTTTGTTTGTTTCCTTTTTCTAACCAAACTGAAAATAAATTCTTATTTACTTGTAAATCACAAGTAAGTCGTTATTCAATGGTGCTCTTTTTGTGCTAAGTTTTAAGTTACGTTAAAAATGGTTTACAAAATTCTATACGTCTATTTTACCACGTGCTTTATATTTATGAAAGAGAATAATACTAAATGAAAATTCTTTTCCTCGTTCAGTCGGCATCAGAGTAACTTTCGCAACAAGTTTACGTTAGACATTTTCGATCTTACTTTTCCATCGTTGCAAACTTAGTTCATTACTCGAGCGTAACAACAACTGCCATGAATTATTTTTCAGTTATTAAGTACGCCGCTCACCGAAATGAGATCTGTAATAAAATTAAAAGTTATCGTTTGCATTATGATAAGTCGTCGGTAATATTACGCGGTAAGAGGCCGACCTATTTAAAGGTGTCGTCTCAGGTAAGTTGAAATGACTCGCTTGCGTAGCTGATATCGAGCGGATCTCGCACTAAGCCCGCCAAATGGTCCCGAACCCAAATGAAGACGCCGCGTAACGCCCATCGCACGGTATACTGCAAAATTAGTCAATCCTATCGCGAATATCTCGAACGAACTCGTCGGGGTTGAATAATGAAATAGCTCATTGAGTCGCACTCTATCGGGTGGTGCCGCGATCGAACCCACGCGAAAATCCCAAGGATTCCATGTGAGATATTGAGCTCCTTTGGGCATATTAAATGGAGTGGTTTTAGGCAAATGCGCTACAGCGCATTCATCGCTTTAAGGGCGAAAATCTATGTTTTTCGATAAATAAAGTACAGCCATAAAATAAATTAGCTCCGTGCTCTATCTTCATTGTAGTTAGGTTCCGTTTATTGGAACGCTTTTACAGATAGAAATCAGCAAGCGTACTATTAGAGAGAAAAGATTTTCTAAGAAATATCTCGTAAGTTATTGGAAATTTAGGATTTGAGTTTATATTAAAATAGTAAAAGTAAAGAATTTTCTAAATGTCTACTTTTATTACTTTCATTCGTCTTTAGTAATTTTAATAGAATATTTAATAAAATAGCTGAATATTCAGCATGGAATTTCAGCAAAAATATTTAATAAATTATAATTAGGTTAATTGCTTCACCTGATTTTAATAAAAAAAATAGTTTGACGTATAATTAAAAAGAGAGAGCACCGTGTATAGTTACTTAGCGATATTAAAGTAAAATATAATTAGTAATTTTACTTAAAAGCAATGGAAACTACTGCGCTAGTAAAATGTCTAGCGTAGTTGAAAAAGGAAAAGCTTTTATACTGCACGTATGCGCTACGAATTAGACAACGGAAGTGAAACGTTTCCGCACCTGTTATTTCTAATTTTCATTTTCAACGCTAGCGGTTTAATAACAAAATTTTCAATTATAACTTTTTCGTCGTGTGTTCGTTTACATATACTTCTTGTTATGGACATTAAACAATTTCGTATTACGTTATTTTAGTTACACAAAGGTATAAAATTATCAATATCATAAATGATTTATCAATTGCAAGAAACTTCTCAACCAAAAAGGCATATTTATATTATAAATTGATATAATTAATTGACAATACAACTAAGTATTTTAGTACTTTAGTAGTAACGTATAATAATATCTGGCATAGAGATTTTGAGTATTAAATATTATCTGCAATATCCAATAAAATTTCCAGCTAATACATTTCTTTCAATTTAAAGGTTCACGAATCGTCCGATACCCGGCAGCGCAAAGCTCGCACGCCCGCACGGGGCTTAGTTCGCTACCTACTGTAAGCGTAACTTGCAACAAAATCCGACGTTTACGTTTCTATTCCATATTGCATACGAGAGATTGCCCGTAACGTATTCCGAGTTTCCGAGACGTGTAAGTGTAGGGTGCGCGGTGGCGACAGTAATGCTTTTTATGAATGAACGAATGAATGGAAGGATTTCAATTCCAACTAACCATGGGTCTGAGCAAAAGCGCAACTCGGCGTGCCGTAATTCCATGAGATTTTGCGCAGACTTTTAAAACGAAAAAGGGCTCGGTTTACCGACGATAAATTTAGACTAGCAGTTTGCTCATTTTATATTCTTATTGCTGAGAAACAAATTGCTCTAACTTTAAACATCTCTTGTAAGTTTGTTAACTGAGTTATTTTTACCGCGCTTTACATTTAAAATTGCTAAGATACACTAATTAGTCGGTCTTTATTTATATATGTAAAAGCGAATTTTTATTTGTGTTCTAATTAATTTTAGCTATTAATAGAATAAAGATTTTTAGTGTATGAATGTAACGTATTTAAAATGATTACATGTATCTACTCAGTAAGTTAAAACGTTTGTAAATTTGAAGAATTTAGACGCATTCAACGTGTTTAGTAAATAAATTAGCCACGGTTACTACAAGTACATTTTCATATAGTGAGTAATTGAAATAGGTTAAACGCAGGTCACGTTTATTAAATTTCTTTGTATAAAGATATTAACGTCCAATTTAATATTTTATGGCTGATACATCAGAAACCAAACGCGTGGATTGTTTTATCCATGCTTAATTAATATAATTCAATAAATTATTAGACAATGATTAAAAAATAATTGTTTAATTGATATCTGTTCGTAAAAATTGATGAATGAGTCAATCATTTGACATTTTTTTTAATCAATTTAAGGCAAATAATTCGAAATAAACCGGCCATGAACACGTTTTAAATTCTAGCTGTTATTAATTAAGCAAATAAATGAAACAGCTTTGTAACTAATAGTTACCATTCACTTTCAATAAAGAGTTTCATAATTGACAATTACGATCCGTATTGTATGTCACGAGCTATCCAATTTCGCGTTGGCCGATTAATATTTTAAGCCCATTACGATAATTAAATAGTCTTATTCTGAACTGAAACAGTCCGCAATACCTGCGGGAGTTTTTCTAATCATTCAATTTGCGAGAGACCTTTACAGACGGTATTTATTAATCAATATGTCTCCAAATTGTTGGCAACGCTCAAAGGCCATATCGAGCTGATTAATTCGATTTACCCTTTGGACGCTGATTGCGATATCGAGACCCCAAACAGCTTTCCACTTACATAACGTGTTAATCAAACCGTTTGCTATCACCTTGGGAAAAGAAAATACGGAGATACGATCGTGTATTTTAGCTAGAAAGAAGGAAATAGGAAAGTTAATTGATCTAGTTTGTGACCTGTTAAACAAGTTATCAAATCATTAGTATTTTAATGTAATTTTTTAGGAGATAATGGTAATAACTAAACAAAGCACGACACTCACAAACGTCAAAGACTATCAAATATTTTCGCTACGCCGAACCACCGTTGGTTGACAATTTACATATATCATTCCTTCTTCTTAATTAAACAGAAATTAGAAATATATACATTTAAAGACAGACAATAAGTAAAGAACAATACGTGATTCGACATTGTTATCTTTTAATTATGAGGTAAGCATTACTCATTACATTAATATCACAATAAATAAGCGAATAAATAAAACGCAATGGAATTGCACAAAGTTCAATTCACGCAACTCGTATCACTGGAACGATGTAAAGTAAAAACGAATAAAAAGAAAACTGTAACAAGTCTTTGAAATTCTATAGCGGGTACGTATCCTGCCTTCCATTGCCCATTGGAGTAGAAATGATTGTAAAAACGTGAATGCGTTGTAAGTACCGTAACGTCGCCTGCGCTTGCATGCAACCTGGTTGAAGCACATCAGCTGCTTCCTTTCATAGGGATCATCGGCCAATAAAGACAAAGCAAGCTGAGATTTCATACAAGTTTTTATACTTAATGAACTGTAGTTTAATATTGACTTAATATCAACTTTGAATACAGATATTAAATGTTTAAGCAAAGCTTTGTAATTATTTACTTTTATTTCAAATTTAACTCTATTGAAAAAAGTTCAAATACAGTCTGTATATATTTTTTTTTATTTACCAAAACTAGACAAGGATGATCACCCCGTTATAAATATATCTAGAATTTTAAAAAAGGCTTCTAAAACTGGAAAAATCAACCCATTAAAAATGGCATGGCGTTCTAATTGGCATTGCTACAAATTTATTGAATGTATCATAAAAGGCGAGGAATAAAGTCAATGTAAACAAGGCAAATGATATGAAGCGTATCCGAAGATCTCCCATGAGGCTTTCCCAGCTACCACAGTAACAGCAGCCCCGTTATCCGATGATGATACTATGTTATACGAGTCGACAGCCCTGTATCGAATGTCGGACGCTTGGTTTGTCTCCTTTTATATAAAAAGTCAAAGCCTTTTTTCCAACGCGTTGCGTACTTTACTGCGTGAGAACTTGGTACATTACACTACATTATATTATGTGTTATTTTGGGTAAAATTTAATTGTTAAATATTTTTCTACTAAATATTTCTTTACATAAAACTTTCATCCTCTAATTTAGTCCGGTATTACGGTGCTATGTAGTTCTTATACACTCGCTACGCTTGTTTGTGTTTTAAATTGTACTATGGCTATATAAACTGCTTGTAAAACAAAAAGTGTGCTAAATTTTGAATGCTAGCAAACATTTCACACTTGATTTTCGTTCTAAATCTAAGGTATTATAGTCTGGACGTAATAAAAACAAAACCAAGATTACGTAATCCGAATAGAAAAAAGTGTAATGTAGTTAAAAAAACCATCGAGATATCCATTCGGATCAAATGTAGATTAAACGAAATTTATAACGTTCCCACCGTTTCGCTTCACCGCCCGTGAATATAACATTACAAAACTTCCACAATAATCTCTCGACAACCAATACAACAATTATAACATTCGTCACGACCTCTACAGCGATTCAGTCCAGTAAAGTAACATGCGGCGAAGTTATTCGTAACATTGTCATGAATTTGACTCGCAATCTTAAACGAATCACAACAAAAACATTTAATTTTATGTTACGTAAACACCCAACAATACAAACTCTGATTTAAGTACGCGATTTAAAGCAGACAAGTAATAAATAATATCTGATTTCCACCAAGGCACATTAATTATCAAGATTAAACTTGACAACTTTTATATTTTTTTATAACTAGCACTGTATCTAACTTCCGCAAGATTCTAAGGAACGCCATTGTCACTATCTACCTTACCTTTTGTTTGTTTCTCATTTATAAATTCAAAGAGCAGGATACATACGTAGTGGGTACATTCGCCCGGGTTGTGTTCTCTTTAGACTAACATATTCCGTACTTTATGCGGTACCGGTACCGCTAGGTGAACAGTGTATTTACAAAACATTATTCGTTCGGAGCGCAACAACGCAAAACATTCTCATGCCACGTTCGAGTAGACCCTATAATACAGTTCAGCCGCGCAAATGTTCGCCGCGAGTTCGTATCTACACATGATGTAACAATATAACAAAGAAACTATATTGTACGCGAGACCAAGGTACAAATAGTCCGCCCTATTCGAATTCACGACGAGTCAACGTATTTGTAATTCAACACGGAGTCCCCGTGCGGCTACGTATTGTTTCATCTACGACCGCTTAAGGGGAAGCTCTTTGTTCTTCGAAACATTTATAAGTCGCGAATCGTTTATTAGTATCGCGTGGCGCTAACAAAATTAGTAGACCGCGATATCATATGACGATTCACGTACACCCTTCGCTTTTGTCCAGATATTTTGATGTTAAAATTTTCGTGTTCATGCGCATGCGCTTTTCAGTTCACGGCTCATATGTATGCAACGCTCGCCTCAGACTAGTTAAAGTGAATGCACGTTATTTGCATTCCAACAATCGCGAAACAAAGACGAATAATGAGAATAAAACTGGAAGTGGCACCGATCGCCGTTTAACTTTAAATTGAAGTCGCAAACGTAGTCTAGACGCGAACGCAATTCTGCATCAAATGTACTCAATTTGTTACTTTTTTATTTTCTTTAGCTGTTGACTACACGTTATCCCTTGTTGGATAATCCAATAAAACGAATTAGATAATGGTAACGTTCTAGACAAATTAATTGTTTATTTACCATATTAAATAATAAATCGCTTAGTTTAAAATGTAGTTCTTTGACTTTAGGCAATCAGAGTATGTCGTACGTGAACCAATTTAGGAAGGAGTGTAATTCCAAGCAGTACGGGACAGTAAACCGCAGTTGAGATGACGTACGTAGGCTCTGGACGAGGAGATGCTCTTCATTAGGGCAGCAGGGCAGCGGTGTAGAGGGGGAGCGGATCTGAGCGATGGCTTTATGGGACAATTTGCATTTACACGAGCCGGAGCACAGATTACGCCCGCACTTATCCGCCTGCCGAAATGACGAGCACACCTCCCCGCGGCGAACACGACCGAACAAGCCTTTGTTTATATTTCCGACGAATTTTTTACCCGCCATTTATTTTGACGGACCATTTCTAAAACACGATGGCTCTTGAAACGGAAACATTGTGGTGTTTTATATTATATCCGTTTGAGAATTTTATCTGACCGATTGCTTAATAGCTTAGTGGTTTGGCTTGCGACAAGTAAGATGACTGGAATAATGCTGCCAAATTGTTTGAAACTAGACGTTTCATAAAATGTATTAATTAATAATCTATGACTTTTTTAAGAAATATCAGAAACATTCAAGTAAAATTTCACGCAAAATAAAACACCTTATTCACTAAAAAAAATGAAAGCATTGAATAAAGCAGTACACTGGAGAGGTAACGTATAACTGAATGGGCCATTTATAAATCCCTGCTGACCCACTTTTAGATAACCACCTTTGAATCGCCCTGACAAAAGCATGTCGATCGAGGAACATAATGTCTGACCGGCCGTCTGAGCCTCAATTTAGAGCCCGCATGAGCCTATCGAAATCAGAACATCGAACAATGAAAAATAGGATATGACTGAATGGTTAGATTTAAAAAAAAAACTACCAAGTATAGAAATTAAACCTCTCATTTTTTTAGTAAAATATTTTCGCAATTGTTAAAATTTTTTTTCATACTCCAGTGATCAATTTGTACTAACTATAGTTTACTCGTTATGTTTTCATAAAAAAATTTACATAAGTAATATTACTTAGTTAAAGAATGTCTTGTCGAGTTGTTTTATTTTATAACAATGTTTGTAAAATTAAAGGTAAAAATCATATTTAAATGTCATATCCAAATTTTGTAACTCCACGTGTAAATTCATTGTCGAGTCCGGGATCGGCTATTTGCCGCGCTGTCGCCACTGAATATAGGTGCACGACACGATACCCTTAATCAGGGCAACTGATACAGCCAAACTTAAATTTGTATTATAATTAAAATGAACACCATTTATGTAAACAACTACATTATTTTGTATTATAAAATCAAAAGCGAAATTAGAAAATAAAAACACGCTGTACACTATTCTAATTGAATATTTCTTTTTCTATACTAATCTATACTAATATTATAAAGAGGAAAACTTTGTTTGTTTCATTGTAATGAATAGGCTCAAATACTAATAGGGCCGATTTTAAAAATTCTTTCACCGTTAGAAAGGTAATTTATCTGTGAGTAACATAGGCTATATTTTTTCATTTCTTTGTTATTATTTTTAAATTTCACGCGGATGGAGTCGCGGTCAAAAGCTAGTATACAATATATTTCGAAGTATGAGTATGGGTAGTCTATTAAAATTAAAGGATGATGTAACGATATGTTAATACCACTCTGATAATCTAATATGAATTAATCAAAAGCATGTTTTAACAATGTCATTTTACATCTTACACATCAGCCGCACATTATATTTGAAAGTGACTATAATTAAAAATAAACAGCCATAAAGACAAGAAGAAAGGATTTATTTTTAAAAAACATAACGACTTAAAAAAACTCGGGCACGTTGCTCTCAACAATGTTAAACACACATCGTTCAAATATGTCCCTTTAAATTATACGTAGGGGAGATGCTGTGAGGAATGATCGGTCATATATCGTGTTTAAAACAAGTTGACAATACGACTCTGTAAGAACAATCGAACGAGATCCATCTTAAATGGAGGCTATTTATTTCCTTAAAACCTTTAATAAATTACGTTTAACATTCATCGATCACAATAATAGTTTTGTTAACAATAAGATAAGTTCTTGTATACGGTACTTGGATTTATTTGAATTCAACGAAATATTGCATTGAGAGAACTTCAGTTTACGGGCGTACGCCTTAAGTTTTATTGTATGCAAGCATACGGCAATTTGAAGAGGTGATTTACAATGTGAGAGACCGTGAAATACGACGTAACAAAGAATCTTAAATGTACGAAACTAAACATTTTCTATAGACTTCTCTAATATTTACAACTGAGCTTTAGTTAAGTAATAAAATTATCAAGACCTCTCAGATACCTTGGCCATTTAAGTAAGCCCTTAGCGGTAAAAATTAACCTTAAAACTTACATAAACTAAATTCACCATAGAAGCATAAGGAAAAAAGGACTTTTGTATTAAATGTGTCACTTGTACTATATTCACAAATACAAATAAAATAATAATCAGTCCATTTTAATTACAAAAGTTACGCCCATTTCAAGTCTGTTTTGGAAGTGACACAGAGACGCCACATTTTTATCTCCGGGGGCGTAATATGTGTCAAAGTTAATACCAAAGCGCTCAATGTAAACGCGTAACAAATTCGACGAAGTGGATTTACAGAAAGCGAACTAAACATGGCTGCACAAAACAAATAACGAAACATTTAGAACGTTGTCACAGTTCTGTTGAAGAGCTTAAGAATGCTAAATGTTTTCACATGTGTCGAATGCAATAAATAAATTAGAAATTAACAGAGATACTAAGAATAACTTGTACATAAATTATACTGCGCGTAAAACTTTACGTTGATTCGGTACAAAACCTCGTTGCAACTAGACATAACTTCATTTTAATAAATATTACAGCGTTGGTAAGACTTTGTGTCTCAACTAAATGTTCACGAATTTATTCTAATCTAGTTTTGTTTTCCACTAAGTAATATGCGCACGAGTGTCAGACGGTTACAAATCGACAAGAAATGCTGGTAAAGGCTAAACAACCGGCAACTGTCCACCGTAATTACGTCGAAGGTATTGACGTCCAGGGAATGTGGTCGCGCAATCTTCCAAGATTGGCCACGCTACCATCTCAGTCTACCAGGCACCGTATCCTTTACAAATCAAACTCATATAATCAGAGTCACCTAGCAATTTGATGCATAAAATGCCTAGGTTCTATCTCGACTACACGTTAGATAAATATAATTACAAAATCAGATATTTATGTTTGTTAAAATGTGATTGTTAACTTTGCAGTTGATTAAAAACAAATGTTTACACAATAACAAAGGTGGCAAAAATAAAATAAGAATAGAAAGCGTGCAACCAAATAGTTGGTAGTTGTTGTGCGGAACAGTTTTTCAATCTGGCAACAAATGGTTGTACATTCACAGAGGTTACGGCGCACAGAACGTTGTACAAATGACTGGAGCAGGTGTTGCTTTATTGAAAAAACAGATACAAATTACCCCTTCTTCTAC
>LD688948.1:4756484-4788888 GCA_003118335.3 Papilio memnon
AAATCAAGTGAAAGGTCATTACAGCCAATAGACGTCAGTTATTTAAAAATGTAAAAAGTATTTCTTTCAGATATTCTTTTACCTACTAGATTTCCTAACCTAAAACTAGATCGTATATTTCTAGAGAACGGCCAGTGTGTATCGTACAAATATTGGCATCGGCTTTGAACCAATTTCGGTAGACGAGTCCTGTGAGCCGTGTGTAGTACCCACAGGGCGGGCGTTATATGCAAACTTAATTTTACTCACCTAAGATGTGGCCGGTTACTCGATGTTATAACATTCCGTTACGCAAAGTCATAGACGTCACACAGCTTTCATATCCTGGAACAAATTGAAACAAATTAGGATAAGTATTACTATGAGACCTACTAATAATTATCTTTAACAATGTGGCATTAATAAAATTTATAACTGCGTAAAAGTACTGTCCTATATTTGTAATGGACTTAACCCATCTTTATTACCTCTTTGGATAACCGTTACCACCATTATTCAGTGCCGATAAAGAGAATCTACCCTTAAAGGCCTATAAAAGTAGACCTTCATAAACAAGCAATATCTCTTTTACACATCATAATAAAAGAATTTCTTTATTATTTCACAAAAAAAGAAACGTCTGGTTGTGTCTCTGTTAGCAAATTCTCGTAATGTCAAATATTTCAAAATGAAAACTGGATGCACCAGTTGGGCGGAAGGAAATAAAATATTTTATATTAAAATACAATTGCGATTTCAGTGAGGTAAAGTCAAACGGCGCCCGCATCGCTCGGATGTTGCGCGATAAAACTTCGCCGGCGGATCGCGTCGAATTGTGAAACAAAGCGCTGAGGGAAGTCGGCATTGAGGCGAGGCGAGGACTGCACAGGTGTGCCGGCCGATTCGCGCCTCCTCTAATCAACCGGAAATGTTTGCTCGGACGACCCGACGGTTCTAACACATACTTCTAACAACACAGACCGGTCCGCGCGCCGACACCCGTCCATTCAACCGAATGTCACCCGCGACGGAATTTGAAACGACATCGCAATCGGTCAATACCAACTGGACTGCGACAGACCTGTCTATTTATCCGCTTGACTCCCCACACAAAAGGCTTTCCATCTCGACTTTAGCTTTGGTTCTTTTATAATGTCGAAGCTCGCCTCCTCTTACGATAAGACGAAAAAGAAACAACGGGCCGCGATAAAACAAGAATGAATAAGTACTCCCGCATTCAATTTAACAATCTCCAAAGTTACATCACGGGTTCGAGTTAATGTAGTCGGTCAAACAAAGCGTTGGGTCTTTAAGCTTATCTAGGAGAGAGCGAGTCGTGTTGCGTGCGGCGCGGAGTCGACGTCGGCGGCTGGCGAGGTGCAAAACACGCGCCGATGTGCAGATAGCGCTCAGGATTCTTTTGTTTCGCTGAGGGATGAGCGCCACTCGTTAGTGCTCGGAACTGTGTAAACCTTTTGACACTTCGCTAAAGGGTTCATTTCGTCTGATTAATGTTGTAATTCCTTCAGTTGCGCGAACAAAAAAGACGCTCGGAGCATTTATACTGTGACGGCTCGTGAGCGGAAGAAAAATGAGGAGAATTTATCGTAGCTGTATATCGTAACCGAGCGGACGACGGGTCGCTGTTAGTATAAACGAAACGTAGTTAAAGTTGAGAATAAATGTGGACTAGAATAATTCTTAGATTCCACATTTCTATTTTTCCACCCGTCCCAACGTAAGCAACACGTTTTAGTGAGATAACATATAATACTTATCACTCTTTGTAGCTGATGAAGATAGGTAACACGAAAGATCGCGTGAAGCGTTGCCTCGGGAGGATCCTAAATGCAACGCCCGACAGCCAACAACACGCTTGCTCATTAATAGATAATAACATTTTCAACTACAGATAAATTCAGCTTGTGTAAAATAATTTACTTTTACCCTATTATAAATCTATACTAATATTTTTTTTTGTATGTATTGAAAGAAGTCAAGTACTACTGGCCGATTTCAAAAATTCTTTCACCATTAGAAAGCTACCTTATCAGTGAGTATAATATTTTTTTAATCTCACGCATGCGAAGTCGCGAGCAACAGCTGTTGTTTTAATAACAAAATGAAAATTATTAACATCCATTGCTTGTTAATTAAAGACATATTTAAAATCTGAATAACGCATTGTTATTCGTATGCTTGTTAAAATATTCATTTAATATTAATAAAAATGACTGCAACACTTGCCACAAAGGTTAGCTAACAATCTAGCTCATTACTGAGAATACCTTTGCGTAATTGAAAAAAAATCTTACTTAATTCCGGGTAAGGCGCCGTAAATGCGTTAATGAGGTAACTCTACGGATGAATATAACAAAGTTATAAGCAACTAGTTTAGGTAAAGCGCTTTCAAGCGGTGCCGTCTCCGGCTTCTTAATTTTCTTTGCGAGCTCTTTTAAAATTTCCATCGCTTTTAAGATTTGCTACTTCAAAACGCTGCGCCCGTAACGAATTATGTAGTTGCTATGCAGTTTTCTTTGTAGCGAGCACTCTATCATTTGAACGGAATTTATTAAATTAATGACATACATTTTAAATGTGAAATAAATAGGCTTTGTTAGTTAGATTATGACGTACGACCTCGTGCTCTGTAACCTAGTTTAATATAGAAATATAGACAAATGCCTATGTCATCTATTAAAAAAAACTAAATGCCTATTCATTTATTACATTCCAAATGAAGATTATATTCTGTACTAGCTTTCGCCCGCGACTCCGTCCGCGTGGAATTAAAAGAAACGAAAGTGTGTATGTGTTCTTCCAGGCTACCCTCTACATCTATACCAAATTTTATCGAAATCCTTTTAGCCGTTAAGGCTACAACCTCTAACAAACATCCATCCATCTAAACTTTCGCATTTATAATATTAGTATAAGCGGCTTTACTTAGATATCAGATTATAACAAAATATGATAGTAATAATGTTTAAAATCCTCATAAAATTTTACTACAATAGGCCATTAAAATGATTATCGCTTCGATCTGATAATGTTAATATTTGTATGTCTTGTGGTTTACTTTTATTGCGTTATATTTTCAACGATTTGTCCTTACTGAAGTTATAGCTATAGTGTGAGACGTGGGCCGGCAACTAAATGTAGGCGGTTTTATTTACAAAGGGAAATATCCATTGCACTTGTAAAGAAACTGGTTTCAATGTATCGATCGGATCGTTTCAAAGATATATAAATAGTTTAGTCGTCGTGTTCTTTAGTGAATCGGCAGGTTAGTATGTAAATGAGATAAGCTTGTTCATATCAATTCATTTCATGTATCCCAGTCATTCGCAACGGATTCGATATCTTTTATGCTTTATGACTTAGCTTAGGACAATTTATCATTATTGATATGTGAGATAAAAGCGACATTTCCTTAATCATTATGTCTTGTTGCACGATAATGATGTAATTTCCTTGTTAAGTTGTTCAATTAAGTGTCTAATAGTTGCTACACGTTCAGACATCGCGGGTCCGACTGCATATTGCTATCAGTAATGTTACCAACTATCTACATAATTCATTGCGGTGATAAAATAGATTTAGTCTCTGTCGACGAACTCGTTGCGTGTCGATTTAATTACACGTCCATTCGATTTATCTAACTTTACATTGAACTGTAATAAATTTACAAAAAAATTCATTAGCATAGAAAATTGTTAAAAAGTCAACCCAGTCAACTTATTGCTTGGAAAGTAGCATTCCAATAAACCAAGATTATATAAAATTGCAACTGAAATTCCAACTATAAAATCTCAATTTAGATGTTTATGATTGTTTTAAGTAAAGTTACATTTAAGATGTATTAGTTAAGTAATAGAAAACTATCTATAAGTATCTTATGGTGGATTACTGAAACGACGTTTAAACTTTTACATCAAATTCCCTTAAAATTTTGACTGACTCTTAGATTGTAACCGGTGCTTACGAAGCTTTGAGATTCGTTCCAGTATTCGGCCAATAGATTATTAATTATTACAGAGATAAAATGGTCAAAGTTTTATTCAATTATTTTTTTTTAATATAATTAGCTATGAACGTTGTTTTCCACTTAACACTGTCGATGTAACCCCCCGTTGAGTGCTACAAAGGCATTCTAGTTTAGTTAAAAAAAGACGAGATGTACTTACAGAATAAGTCAACCTGTCAAAACATCAGAATTAATTCTAAGAAAATGCTCGTACAAGCCGTCTCAGAGCACTCGACGTCTGCCATGTTAAAAACAACTTCAACGCAAGATAATTATATACCTGAGTTATTAATAAAAGAATTGCAGACCTCATATTATACAATTAATACAATAACTTTATACAGCGTTTCTATAATTATTACAATCGGGTGTAATTATTTTTTTCAAAAGTTGGTATACACTTAAATTAATTCTCCTCGTATCTATGTTAAATGCAATATATACATATAATAATAATTGGAGTGTCTGTGTGTAATGTCAAAAGAAAAATTCTAAATTTCGGAGAGATGGTGTATTTGCGTTGCTGATAACGAAAATCACATTTAAAAATATTTTTTGTCTGTCTGTCTGTCCGTAAGCCGCGTTTGTTCCGGGTAATCTCCGAAACGGCTGGGCCGATTTCGACCGGACTTTCACTGAAGGGTAGCTGACATAGACGGGCATATTATAGAATACTTATTATCTTAATATTGAGTGGACGAAGGCGCAGGCAACAGCTAGTGTAAAATATGTATTAATATTGACAGAAATGCATTGCGAAAAGAAAGAAGATTTCTACTATGTAAATTGACAAGTACCTATCATTTTCACAAACTCAAGGTAAATTATGAATAAGTGAAGGTACAAACGCTTATCTCTTTACGCACAATATGCACAGTAGAGTAATAACGATGTAATGTGATGTAGACAAGTGATATGGCGCGGCGCGACGCGGCCGGCCCACCCCGCGTCGACACGCGAGGGGTGACGTCCTGTAATGGCGAGTAGACAACTCCTACCATATTCTTGGAAATACATTTCGAAAGTGACCGTAAAATTAGCTTTTAATATTCACCGTTGTAAAACAATGTCTGTCTAGCTTTAGGATAATTGTTAGTATTAAAAAAAAGTCTGAGTCAATGCACTTAAATAAAGTGATGAGAGTAGATTTTAAACATTAAATAAATAAATCAAAATACATAACGTTCTACAATAATTAAAATGTGTCTTCAATTCCATTTGATAATTTTCCTTTCAAAATTCTAATTCGGCGTTTTTTCATTGAATTTATGTGTTCGATGTTACAGGGTCGTATATTATATTAATAATAATAATAACAGCCGGGTGGAGGCATGCGATGTGAACTGCGGGCGAAAAAATGCAAAATACACATTTAATTTCAACCCCTGTGGGTGGGGGAACCCTAATTAATTAGATAGCCACCTGCCCGGTAACACCCTGCTCTGGTGGTAGCCTGTTAAAAATTTGTTATAATTTGCGAACAGACAGCCATAGGGGCGTATTGTGATCAATTAAAACTAACTGAACGGGTTATAAATGTTTTATTTTTAATTTTAAATTATTGCAGAAGCTTAAATAATTACAGCCAATTACATAAATAACTCTATTACAATATAAGAGGGTTAACTAAATGACAACAATTATTTAAAGCATTTCAAATTTTATTTATTTAATTAATTAAATTGTAAATCTAGTATTTTACTTTTTACCATTAGCTACATAGTTGCGAAGATATGAAATTTTCTATTTCATTGTACCTAAGTTAGGGAATAAAACTTAGATGTAGCAAGTACAATAAAGCTTATTTGCGAAGCATCCACTTCGGTGCTTGAGGTTTATTTTGAAGAAAAATTACCGCAGCGCCACCGCGCCGTCAGCCGGCGAATTTGTAAGTAATATTTATGAGACCGCGAGCCGGAATAATGATATGTATATTATTTGGGTCTCGGTGGGAAGTGGAGTGCTCCGGGAGTCGATGGCGTTTGTCAAAGACCGAGCAGGTGGGCGGCCGATTCAATACTATTATTAGTTTACTTTTTATTTGAATGTTTAGTGTGTTTGGAATTTAGTGGCCAGTGTAACGCATTCATTCGGGCATTTTTATTATTATTGGCCGTTTGTTTTGTAAACTTTGCGTGAATTTGTGTAATGCTTTGGTTCTATATATTGTTAGATGCAGCGAAGTTCGTTAAATTTTCTCCTCGTTGTAATTTCACCTCTCTTGTTATCAAAATATGTTTTAAACAACACTAAAAACTATATTTTTGTAGTCTAATGTACATACTATTTTAATAAAGTAAATTCAATAAGTAATAATAACAAGTGAAAGAATAAAGACGTAAAATATTAGTCGCATAACAATATTAAAAGCATTGCATCTGTTCCATAATCCTCGGCAGTCATTGACCGGATCATAACCTAAAATCTTCAGTAAGTCAGAGCAGCGCCAAGTGAAAAACGACCTCCATTAAGGAAGTGAATACATTTAAAATAATCGGCTTAGTCGTCCGACGTTGACGTATATTCGTACTTATCTCACGAAGATACCGGCACAGATATCCACCGACTAATCCCTAACACAAACATCTGAAAAAGACCCGGCGCGCCTCGTAAGGTCCGAGTAATTGAATGGCCGGCGAGCATCGCCGCGTATTGAACAAAAGTATCTAATAATTTATGCCTATAATCTGACGCCGACGCCCTCGGTCCACCTTTATTCGTTTTTTGAAATCGGTACAAACATTCCCCCTTTGTTGGATACAGATATTAACTCGACAATAGCGGCGACAGTCACAATAACCATGCGAGTTCTTTACACAATTCTTTATTCGCTGTCGAGGCTGCGGGCGATATTTATACAGCGCTGGATTAACGCGCCACGTAAACCGGAATTCATGCTTCAGACATTCAAAATGTAAAGTTATGAAGATTAAATCGTAAACTTGTCTTGGAATATAAAAATAAGCGCATAGTGACATATACAGCCGTGGCGGTGTCGGGGGAATGTACCTAATCAGGAAGTTCTCATTAATTTTTTTAAGGGCCAACTTTGAAGCGAGGCATCGCCGTGTTTACTTTAACAACAGAGACAACTTTTAATGGATTTACAATTCGATGAGCATAAAAATAAAACATGAAATGTTGGCGGAGGATCGGTTTTAGAGCTTAGATAAGATGAACTTTTAATTAAAGGATGCCTTCATTAATGATAAAAACAAACTCGGTTATATAAGAGGCTTGATATCTTCGTTTAATATTAACTAAGGGAAAAACTTAAGTTTCGATTTTGCCACATCGTTTTGGTTGAAAAATATACGTGACAAGGATTTCTTATTTCTACAGTAAGTAAAAATGTAAAATTTCAATGTAAATCCGCTCAAACTTAAATAGAACACTTCTAATCAAGACTTACGTAATAAAAAATTATCACAAATCGTTAGTAAAACGAGGACCTCATCATTACGGTACTAAAGACAATCTCACAAACCTCTATGGAGAATAATTGCCATAATGTATCGCTTGGCTTCCTTAATATAAAAGTTTCCTCAAAAGCATATTGTTGCTTATTCTTCACGTAATTTATTTCCTCATTCTTCCCACACGACCCTCAAGGGGCAGGCTAGGGTGATGGAATTATTCCACCCGTACCATTATACAATTCGGTAAAACGCTTAGTGGTTGTAACTGTTGATCAATTAATGTACTAGGATTTAAGAAGATTTTCATCCAGACATGTCGATAGCGTTGAACTTTTACTTTAAAACGAGACAAAGGTCTATCAAAGTTTTGTAATAAATTACCACGTTACTGATAAAA
Source organism: Papilio memnon (assembly GCA_003118335.3). NCBI lineage: Eukaryota > Metazoa > Arthropoda > Insecta > Lepidoptera > Papilionidae > Papilio > Papilio memnon. The sequence continues at coordinate 4,764,307 of LD688948.1, forward strand.
TAGTAGATTTAATCAACGTTGTTTAATTACTACTGTATCATAGACCTTTAACATTGTTAATAAATATACAAGAATAAAAAAGGTTCACATTAATTCTAAGCCATTTAATTAACAACACCGTAAGCACTCTGGAATTCCTTGAATACCTTTACGTACTAAGAAGAGGATCTCTGAGTATTCCCTGGTTATTTAAGCAAACAAGACTTATCGAGAACTGAATTGATTCTACGTTTAGAGCGGTCGCACACCTTCGACTTAACTATCGTTCAACTGTTGTGCGATTGTCGATTGTTTCGCAGCCCATTCAACAGTTTAGTTGCACAACTAAAAATAGAGCAGTGTACCTCCATATAAGCTCGTAGGAATCAAAATGAGACTAAACAGTTGTGCGATAGTTTAATTTCAGGTGTGCACACGATCTTAACCCCCGTGACTATACCTATAACAGGAAACTATTGTTTACTCGGCGGGAACCTTTCTTTTTTATTTATATGGTTACGTTATTAAAATAATGTAGAGGTGATCTCTAGTGACACTTACAAGCGGTAGAGTGGCATCAACATTGAAGCGCTGCGCTGTAAATTATGGGAGAAACAGTAAGTAAATTTGAAGTAGCGTTTTAAAGCAGAGAACGCTGAGAGCGTTAAAGATAAATACAATGACGTTACTCAAGATGATGACAAGTCATTCGTGGGAATTAAAATATGACCAGGAGTATTTACCGGGAACTTGATTACTCATCTTCACCTTTAATTTTTTAGATTTCAAATTCAAGTAAGTTCGAGTGATAAAAATGTTTAGGAATAACTTCAATTGACTTGGATATTGAGGTTACCACTTACAGTATTACTTAAAGTATAAGGATGCCATTACTTTAGAATAGGATTTAAAATGTTAACAGGAGAGTCAAAAATCACGTCGTTAAAATCTATAGTATAAAACACGTCGGTATTCTTAGTTCATAGTTAATTTGGAAACGACAGCTTAGTGACACTCCCGCGCATTAACCGTTACGTTCGGTCGGCGTGAGCACATGCAGCGGCTTTAGAAGCCGTCTTCCGCACCGAGTCTGACGAATTAAGTTATTAACGCTTTAGAACAGCTGCTCAACACAAATCAAAGTATCGCCGAGCACTCAGAACACACGCTCCCCGCGACTCATTTACGGCCGTTTTATGAGTCCCTTTCATATTCAACTCAACTCACTTTCGAGCTTTTCGGAACGATTGTTTCTAGTGTACAAAATAAATTAATGCAGGCGACTCGTAAACGTGTTTATTTTACGCCGCCGAGTCCTGGCCGTGTCCACGGTTATTGCTCTTTGATGCGAGGAAACGTTATGGTTTTACGAACCTTTGATGTATCCTCATCCTTAAGCAGTGACGCGTTATGAATGCATTTATTTAATTGCCCGCTTAAACTAAAATTATTTCATTAAGTGCTTCCTTTAAATGTTTTGTTCTTCTTTAGTTAATTTACTTTTTACTAAAATTTACCTATTTTTAAAGAAGTTCAAATTAATGGTGAGAAATGGTGCATGATAATCCCAGTTGAATAGTGAGTTATCAACCACAACCTTATCTGTGGAATACCGCATACTAATTAAGCTATTGACGCTTGAATCGATAATAATTGCTTGATTGCCGCAATCTGGTATTAGTCGATTATCAGGAAGCGTATCGCCCTAATAGTTAGCTTCACGTAAAAACTATCCCGAAAGTGATCCGTGTACGGACTTTTTTTTTATATCGGGTGCAATAAGTATGCCGTTTGTACTGTGATATTGTCAATTGTAATCGTTAAACACTTAATTTAGATAAGCAATTATCCCACTTGGGGTTTATCACACAAATTAGTGACAGTTGAAAGAACATATTCATAACGTCATCGACGGCAAATTTTGTCGAATACATTCTCACAAATATTCGTGATGAGCCCTCTGAATGTTATATTTCGGTAAGTAATATGCCAGCGACCCTGCGAGCCGACTTGTCATCGCGCAGTGTTACACATAGTAAAGCGGACGGTTATAAATTATTTACAGTTAGTACGTGAACGTCGAGTATTTGTCACCCGGGGACCAAGGTGGGGTATTAAGATATTGCTGCGTATTCCTACGGGTCTCATTACGGGGCGGGGCCAGCACCCGATTCCTGTAATATTTCATCTTAACCTTGGAGCAAGAATCCACTTTACGAAATAAGTTTGCAAAAAATATACTCAATGCTGCTTTTTTAAATTCCTTGAAGCTTTTTAGCGAACTCATCAAGGATTAATGTTTTTACTCTTAATTTCATTAGAAGTAAACGCACCGTGGGAAAGTCTCGAGGAGTCATTCGCTAAAAAGGTTGTTTTGATGGTACTTACATTAAGGTAATTGGTGTACGGCTGCGAAACATTTTTATGGCCCATCGGGTCGGCCGTTTGAGGCTGCTCTAGGCCAATCATCGTCAGTCTTAGCCGCGGCCCGAAATTAATATGGGTTGTTGTTAATGGAACGAATCTTACTACCTACGGGTAGAATGGTTCCGAAGATTTATGATACGAAAATACATCGGATATATATTTTTACACTTATTTTCTTTACTTCCACGATATAAAATACGTCATAATATTTTATGTTGATTACACGTGTTCGAAGAAAACAATACATACCAAATAACTTCTAGATTTTGTCAGGTTACGGAGAATTGATGATCCAAACCTGGAATATTTATTTGATACCGTTTTATTAATAAATAACACAACCACGTGTTCAAATATGTGTTAATAAACCCTGTACGAGATATTTCTGTTAATAATAACTCATTAACGTCGCTTCGACTATCAAATCGACTGTAGCGTGTAACAAAAAAGAGAATCGTCATCGTACCCCGCGCAGCATTCGCGCCCGCACCCGACGTACAGTTCAATTTATTCTCACAATGCCTTTTAATATAATAAAGTCATCACAGCCTACTGGATGGGGGCAATAATTTTCATTATATGAGTATTAAAGAATTCTGTCGATGCTATCTCGAGCATGAGTCGCGAGCGCGGGAGGAAATGGAGACGCGACATTATTAAAAAAGCACATGTGGCCCGAGATGGGTATCGCAGCGTGCGTTAATTACTTTTGACACGCAGCATATGATTCAATTATCGTATGATTTATACGGAGCGATGGGTCTGACAGGGAGGCTGTAGTCTCAACGGTTTATTTAAGCGTTAACTAGCGCATTAATTTCAACGCCGGTTCGCTTCACCGGCATGTGGCGGGCAAATTCTCACAACGACGGTTGTCCACAGTTTCGTCCGATCGTCTTTTACGTCAGCGATATGTGTGGTCTCTGTACATGTTTTTTTTTTTTATTCTCTTCTTCTTTCTAATTTCCAAAGAACCAATTGACTCATATTAATTGGTATAATTATCCCCGAACATTAAGAAGGTAGGGTTGTGAATGCTTTATATTACTATATAAAAACAAATCAAACCACTGATTCAATAGTGTGAGTATAGAGTTTACGAACATATTATAGGGTTGTCATACTACACTATCCAAACAGCGGTACAATATTGTTGACCATTGTCTATTATCCTTTTAATTACACCAATGTACAAAATTTATTGAGTCATAAAAACCGCCTTCCTTTGAACTCGTATTTCGTAGAAATATTAAACCATAAATTTGTACTCTATCGCTAACCGCATCTAAGAAGCCGGCATTATTTACATAGAAAAAGAAAAACATTTTTAATTGCTAAAGTCGACTATCCTGTGCTCACATAATTCACAAGTCCGCTATCACTAACTCCCGCCTGTTTCATATTCCTCGGGCGCGGAGAACTAGTTAGTAATAAATATCAATTACAAGTAAAATTGTAATGATAACATCGCGACAAAAATTCCATCCATTAAGAAGCTGCGACCGCCGCTTACATGGAAAAACGGTCTTTACCATACACGGTAAATCTTCCGTGACGCGCAACGCTCTTAAAGGTTTATTTATCGCCGCTCGTTTCGAGTGAACCGTTTAATAAATATTATCACACTTTAAGTCGTCAACAAACGTGAGAAGATAGCCGTTGACCCGGTTCGTGATATTTGTCTCATTTCGGGGATTAAAAGTTATTGATGTCGACGTCGATGTCTTCTGTTTGTTGAATCTGTTCTTATTGTAAATAGGGAGGCCGATTCAATGATCTCGCGCCTTACACGCCACGCCATCTTATGATAATTAAATCGCTCCTTGCTCCACGACTTCGAGTATGCTCGTACGACAATGGAGGTTTTAATGCCCGCGTAAAATGGTGATCCACTTTTTCTTTATGAGTGTGAATAGTATTTACGACTTACACTCCACAATAATAAAGGTTTAACAATCACAAAGAAATTATTTCGTTTTCTCTTTCTTTTCTCCTTTCACGATATGCAAAGTTCTTATAGATTTACTTACTAAATTAATACACATTTCGATGTAAACACAAAATATTTCCTACTATTGAAAGAGGTAATAAGTTTTTTCTTCTGTAAATTGACCGTTCCAACCATAAAGTACCTAGCATTTATTCCTGTTTATTTTTTGTACATTCCGTAATACGAGATAGGAATCGTGCTCTCATAAAAGCCAAGCTTTATAAAGAGATTTAAATGGAATACGAACATTGTAGCTACACAACAATGAAGTAACAAAGTCATTTGGTAGGGCAACGTCTTGGCGGGGTTCCCACATTTGCCACCACATGGCTTGCATTTGAACACATCTATACAGCAGTCTACTTTCAATAAATCCGGATTACTTCGTCACTGATATATCATTGAAGGATAGAAAAATAGAAACATGATTTTTAAATTCAAATATATTCCTTAACTTAATTTAAATAAGGTATACAGTTGGGTGCTGTGTGTTCGCGATAGGATAATGCCGTTCATAAGCTTGGAGGAAGTGCGTGTTGTTGCAGTTTATATTTCGACGTAGCCCGCTGCGACATTCGAGGCACCCGTCCGCTTTTTTGTGACAGACCAAGCGAGTGCCATAAATAATAGCTAGGGGTGCCTGAACTATGCGAGCATTGTAATAAATTTGATGCTCTTTCTCGTACGAAAGAATCGGGCCATCCTCGATTGAATTATGGGGATGCATTAAGCCACCGAACGCGATCGGAATCCCAATTTTTTTATCCGTTTTACAGTAAGTTTGCTTTACAAAATTTTGTACAACGTAGTCTAAATAGAAACTAATCGAATAGACATAATACAAATGCTTTACAGTTGATTGCACGTCATAGAAATTTGCTCGAAACCTAATAAATCAGGCAATTTAACAATTTAATTTAATGCTTTAGTAAAATAAGACAAACTTACCATACATTTAAAGTATACGTGAACCGACTATAGATTTCATTAATTTATTAAAAAGCATCAACTATTATCAAACCATCATAACACGTTCTAAATAAAATGAAGAAACAAGCAAATGATTTACTGCAACACTCATTTCCTGAGCGGATTTATTATTTAAACGTTACTATTAAAATTGTATACAAAACAATTAATTCCATTTCCTCGTTACAAACGTTCATCCTGCACAGAGTATCGTATCGTGTTACACAGTGCATTCCGTCCATTCGTCAGAGAGAACATACAGATGGTACATCCGTATTGCTTTTCTCTTAAAACAGACTACTTTTAAATCACAAAAGAACGTCGATATTTCCTTCCTTTGTTAAACAAAAGAGTCTATCCTGTTAGGTTCTGTTGGAAAGCTGAAGTAAGATCGATTAGCGGCCGCTGTGGACGACGCGCCAGAAACGAGTTTGCGTACAACGTTAAAAAGAAATTCTTTTTCGAGAACAAGAATGTAGACTCATTCAACGGATAATTTTACAGTGCAGTTTATTAAAAACATATTCAAAACTCAGCACAACATTTAATAAAATGTTTATTTAACACGACCTGCGGTAGACTAAAATGCTTAGCCAATTTTAACATCATCCCTTTTATATTCTTTTATATTTCTAAACATAATCACATATTATTCGAAAAGGAACTAACTGTTTATCGTCATTTTAAATCTGTAGAACTTCAAAATCAAGCAGGCAAGTTTCGTGGAAAGTTTAAAGGTCCTTTATTTTCCCACCTGTCACCGTCCGGCGCGGCACGGCACGGCTAGTATAAGGTTACCTTTGGGTGCGACGCGGAGCTGCCTGACTGCAGAGCGGCCGCTCACGTCATGAGTACCTCTCAAATTACCCCCGGATAAGTCAATCATTGGACACGTCCACATTTACCCAAAATAAACCACTGTTCGAATGTTGCGTGTGGCGCTCCCAACATAATGCGTTGCGACAGCCGACATGTTTTGTGCGAGAAAATAAAATTGATGGCACACACAGGGACCGCTTCAGACTTAAATAGCTCACTATTCCGTGTTGCAGCTAAACGCTTATGTCTATTTTATAACTGGCATCACTCCCCACCAGAGCGCCTCTTTTGTTTCTGTTTCAATTTTAGTCGTAACGTATTAGTTTTTGCGACGGGAATTCATGTCAGTCGGAAAGAGCCCTGTCACAAACGAGCGACGTTTAAACAGTTGCCCTTTATTAAAAGGATTGTCGCTTCGAATTGTTTAACAGTTAAACTGTCGAAAAGGAAGTAATTGGACAAGTGTTGGCGCAGTCGAAACCGGCGGCGGGCTCCAATTTCCTGCTCCGACTTCGGTCTTCGACGAGCAAATAGCTCTTTGCAAATCAAACAAGGGACCGTCTAGCAAGTCCACATATCAACTTCGTATTGTTTCCCTCTCATCATTCGGAGCTAACCAGAGGCGTTTTCGATTATCCGACCTCCGCAGAACAAAGCCTGTGACCGCAGAACCGAGTCAATTACATAGTTCAACAACTCAGACCTTATAACTTTCATGAGCCACCGCTGGAATACAGAGAAGGGTATTCGTTTTCAATACAGTGCGAGTGCGATACGATTGACCCTTTCGAGTGTCCGCATTGACTTTTAAATTACTAATCCCGCGGGAGCAAACAAAAAGAGAGGCTTCGGGCGCGTGTGTTTACTCGGTCGAGTGCACTCGCGCATGTTCATTAGCTGCTGTAGGCGGCGCGGCGGGGTGCGGCGGGGCGCGAGCAGCGGCCGCTTGCTCACCTCTCGTGTGGCCATTTCTAACAAGGGGTTAAGAGTTGAGCTATCTGGAACTACTTGACACATTTCCTTTCCTACCGCGCCGTGATTAAATACTCGGTTTTATCCATCGGTGAAATTTTACTTGTGATTGAATCTGCTTGTTCGAAAATATTACACAAAATAAATACTACTTAACTTGAATAAAAAAATAGAAATACGAAAATAAAACTTTCGTACGATCATTATTGAACATCCTGTACATATATGTGAGTAACAAAAGCTCATGTTTAATTAATTAAGCTAACAATGAAACTCCCGGAGCATAAAATCCGGAAACATTCATAGGCGAACGTTATTGTTGAAGCATATTAGATAAGGGCAGTTTATCTAAACATCGGAATAAGAATGCGTCGGACAGGGCAGAGTGAACGTAGCAGAATTGAGGGGGACGCACCCGAGCATGGCTATTTCGACTGATGGCTTTATACCGAAGCTTTTTTCTATGTCAGATACAAACAATCCACCCTTTCGGACCGAATGAATTGCTTAATTTTTCTACGTTACGCACAGACACACGACCGGAATATGAAAGATATTAATCGTTGCAATGAATTTAGCTAAATTGTTTTAACATTTATTTTACAAATGATGTTACCAACATAAAAATGTTATTAGTGTAAATATACATAAAAATTAAAATTATCGAACTACGATATCATCAGATTTGAAATAAAATTCTTGAGACATTATTCAAATGTATTAGTACTATGTTGAGGTTATTTTTAATTATAAAAACAATCTTAACACAATCATAAAAATCCTGTTAGCGTTGTTATAAAACTGTATCATTCCATTTAAGTGTGTTAATGGATGTCGGAATAGTTTTGTATTTTATTTAGCAGATTCGATATTTAAAGAATTTATTGTATGTAATAGCTGACTGTAATTAAATTACACCTACAATTATAATAAAAAAGTCTACTTTGTTAATGTAATATTTTTAAACCCACTGAAAAGTTCAGCTTTTATCAAATAACATACAATTTCTCAACACATTTACTAATAGTCCTAGAATAGAAACATTTTTTCCGTTCTCATAAATTTTGACACAGTAAATTTATGCATACGCTATGCAACTAAAATACCTAAATACAAATAAAACATTTGGTTTATTCTAATTTTATACACGTTATGTCGATTAAAAACCGATATTACATCCAGAGCGGCGTTGTCCGCTTGTTCGTGCTTTAGAAATAAATACATTAAACTTTATTAAGGCGGATGTTGCCATTCAAAATGACGCCGGCAACATTTTATTCGTAAAAGCATTCCCTTTCGCTCTACTGATTATTAATGAGATGAAATTGTTATTAACGACTAGATGCAGGGAATAATACCTATTAGGAATGTTAAACTGCCGTAACCGATTGGAACCCGGTGCGGATTCGGGCCCTCTATTGTGCTTCAAATAATAAAAGTGTTTGTTTGGGTTGAGGATTTTTTTTTCACTATTGTAGAGAAATACAATAATTTAACGTTTACCTGCGCGAATCATCCATCATAACGAGAAATAATTCTCCTTTATTGCTCGTAGAATAATATAAAATAGAGGCTGACGTCTTTATTTGCAAACATTGTGAGCATTGAATTAATGGTAGTCATAAATAGAAGTGATTTTAACTGTCGAAATCACAAAAGGCTACTCCGAACCCTAATATATTTTTGTAAATGCTAAGAACTTAATAATCAAAACTTAAATACATCTCAGTTGTAGAGAACTCTACTTTGACTTCAATGGGAATAAATTCACGGCTGTCAACTTTTTTTATTTAGAAAACAACCTAGGAGAATATTATCTCCGTTAACAATTTAATTAAAAAAAATACAAACATGTGAAGATCACGATTGTACCATTCTTTTGTTTTCTGGAAATATTCAACTTATGGATTTAAAGTGATTGTTGAAAGCTGGAATTAAAGATATTTTACTTTTAAACGGCTTTTAGTTAATTTTCATTTATAATGTTCCTTCATATGATATGCAGATTAGATATTGTAAGCCTGGAGACGGCATAGCACGACAAAGTAAACGCACGTAGTGTCGACATCGGAAATGAATATTTTGCATTAAAACAATACTTATTGTTATCTTGCGAATATTAAGTAGACATGACTGTGTATAGAAAAATAAAGAAAACATATTGAAAAGCAATTCACTTGTAATTGTTATTAAGCTATACATAACTGTGAAAAAAAACTAAACTGAAAAACACGTAAAAGAAAGAAGCATGTAGCATTTTTTAAATAAACAATTATTCAATTACTAAATTTACTTTTGTGTTATAAAAAGTATTCACTTATATTAAGTTAAAATACACGCTAAAGTTCTTTAGCTTTTCATGAAAAATGTAGACGATACAATGTTTAAGAGTAGAAACACGATCTTCCCCGTAGGCATCGCGCCAAGATACATTATAATTTAGGTAAAGTTTCGTGCTTTGATAATTTAAATTATTCAATTCGACGCACACATACTTAGATTAAGTTCGATGCTTCAAGTATCTAAATAAATGTGCATATCATTAGCCTCACAAAAGGGGCCAGGCGAGCGAGTGTGTGGTCCCAATCCGATTCAACGGATATTTATTTTTTTTACTAACAGAAACACTTTTTATTCGTAACAATTAATGACTTACAATTCGAATGCTTGTAAACAGTTTAAGCCGTTTAGATCATTAGTGGAGTCCTCGAGTTATGTAACGTAGCATGTAATTAATTATTAACTATTAACCAAATTACAGTCAATTTTCTCTACATCCTTATTAATAGCTAATTTAGCGCACGTGTGGTAGGATAAAAATATATTCCACTGGCTTTCGCCCGCGACTCTGTCCACGTGAAAAAAACAAAAGTCTGTAGCCCATGTGTTCTTCCAGACTATCCTCTACGTCTATGCCAAATTTCATCGAGATCCGTTGAGCCGTTTAGGCTACAAACTTTAACAAACATCCATTCCTCCATTCATCTAAACTTTCGCATTTATAATATGAGTAATATTGATTAATAGTTAAGAAAAATCACCCAAACAACCCATTTAAAATTCCTAGAATTTTTATTAGTAACACAGTGTCATACCCAGTTAATTTCTTAAAAATCGATAAAGGAAATGTCCCTTAACAAAATATACCACAGTCTTATGCTAATGTGCCTAGGTCTAGTAAGCCCTAGAGGCAACGGGATCTTTTTAGATAAAATGTACTCATACGAATAACATCATTGTTATTATACAAAACGAACAATAGAAAGGCTGTTCGTATAAAATGCCCATTGTTTGTTCATTCCGACATTATAAGTACATATACGTTTTTGATGTAACGGAACATAGTCATTATCATAATAATGGTCAGTATTTAATATTTGCCTTGTCGTTTTTATAATGTGATGATAAACGAAAATTAAAATTCAATGTATTCCTAATTAGACGATTACAAAACAAATTTAATGCTTTACTGCTGTGATCGAATATTAACATGTGGCTAAATATATCCCCTGCTGTATTTATCGCGTGATTCCACAGTTCAAATAAATGAGCACACTTCTTCCGGTGTTTCCTAGAACTACGGAATATAATAAAACAGTATAGGACAGTTAGTGCAATCTATTGAATCAAACAAAGTTTTTGAAATTTTTACTTGGAAAATGACTTACAGCTATGCAATCACTAAGCGATTTCATCTAAGCCGAATTACAAAGGTGGAAAGTAGCCTATGTGTTCTTCCAGACAGCGTTCTATATCTACAACAAATGCACCTGTTCTGCAGTTATCTTGTTACAAATATCCTTACAGTCTCATTTATAATATTAGTTACATAAAGTTAACTGTGCTATATTCTACCTAAATCACTTTTAAAATGTATTTACTTAATTAATTTGGTATCAAATATTTAATCTGTGATAAAAATATAGTTTATAACATTGGACATATTCCACGCTAATGTCTTATTGAATAGCATTCTAGTAACCTTTACAGGTAACGACCTTTTAAAATTGACTCATTATGCAAAACCATCAACCAAACTATTGGAAAGTTCTCAACGTTCGAGCGCACACGACTGGAAACATACGGTAACTTTAAACAACTCAACAACGGACTTACCATTACAAGCAACAAAGTATGCTAATGCTAGTATAATGGACGAAGAAACAATACACTCAGTGATAGGTAATAGAATTCATAAGTAATATTATGCGGGGCGCATCAATCAAGCGAGACATAGGATATGATCTTATCTGAAATGAAACTCATCATTTACGGATCTGTCTGAGGCCGAATATTATTAATAGATTTCTATCTGGTCATCAACTGAATCTGTTAACGGTATCGTCAGTCGTTTTGTAAGTCGGACCGTGTCGGTAGCTCGACAAATTATACATTTCGATGATCGTATGATACATGTTAAGCAAGAAATGCCTCTAGCACCAATTGGAAAAGTATATTACGATACCTTCAGTCAATTAATCTTGTAGAGATTGAAATCATATGAACTTTTTTTTAAACCATTTTGAAGTGTAAGATGAATTTCCTAAAGCCGTTTACCCTTTTTCGGATGAATTACCGATAAATATTTAAATTCAAAAACTCGTTTCAAACAGCTTCGAATTTAAACGGGCTAATTAGTCCTAATAAATGAATTGAATGGAAATTTCTTAGTTAAACTTAATTGCTTTCCAATAATGACTTACCGATTTCGACATAATTAATTCACAGTAGCTTTTAAATCGCTTTAAAATACGAAACACGAATGCGAAAATCTAAAGAAAACTTTGTCAGAATTCTGGAATAAAACTGGAAAATAATCAAACGAACATAACAATTATTTCTAACAAACCAAATAAACCCTGTCGTAGTATTTAACAAAATTATTCCATGTAATTTAATAACCCATTTGGTTCTACAACCTCCGTAATATGAGCTCCTTGAACATAATTGCTATAAACTTCAAAAATACTAAAACCTTACGACTCATTAACGGCTAATAATTTCTTGAGTGACGATTACGAAATGTCAATCCTCGGTACATTTGTACATACATTTTGTTAGATGTAAGATTAGTACTGACAGCGACGATAACTTAAAAACTTTTTTCTTGCTGAGCGATAATCGTACTGGCGAGTGGACGACCGACAGATACGATCCGGCGATAATAAAAACCTAGCCAGCATCATTATAGTAATACCGACCTGAGTTACTCTTACTTAACAAGATTGTGGGCTTCATTGCTAGATAATGATTGTATTTTATTACGAGTGTATGTCGAACAAAAATGTTTCGTGTTTCTTATTCTGTCGAGCAAACGGCCTCTACAAACACAAATCTTTGTCGATTTAACGGCGTAAAGCGAAAGCTTTGTTAATTGTGTTTAGTCATTATTTGCTATTGTGTAACAACAAACATTAATTTTACGGGCATTGTCGTAATTAATGAAACCTCGAACTTGGCGAATTTCGTGAATAAGTTATTATGCATCAGTGTGTACATCTACTTAAGTTATTTACTTTATTGAGAAGTTGGAAGTTTTCATATAAATGACTGTTCAAGTTAAGTTAAGTTTGGAACAATTAAATCTATTCTCAATGTAAAACTGTTTTATATTTTAGTGGAATTTCTTATAGATACGTGTCGTATAGTGACAGCAAAGTTAGTCGATCCGTATTGCAGCTGGGGAGCGGGCAAGAACTCATGTGTCTCTCGAGAATGCTCAGGTCATGCGTGCCATGTTTAACTTTTCTTAACTTGGCTCGCGCTCGCAATCGTCAATACAACTGGGACTTGTGTTTGTAAACGTACTGTTTCTGTTTGTAATTCAAAGTTTTTCAAATTTTTTCGTGATATAAACGAAACTATAGAGTTTCTATCACGAAAAAATTTCGCTTGATTTACGAATGATGCTTTTTTTATTATTAAAATATAAGTAGATTATTAAGTACAATTAAGTATTCTTCAGTCATAATTAGTTTTACATAAATAGGTAATGTATTGTATTTTTAGAGCGTGCGCACACCCGAAACTAAACAATCGCACAACTGCTGTGCGATTATCGATCGTTTCGCAGTCAATTCAACCGTTTAGTTGCACAACTAAAAATCGAGTAGTGTGCGCACCTCCATATAAGTTCATAGGAATCAAAGCGAGACTAAACAGTTGTACGATAGTTTAATTTCAGGTGTGTGGACGCACTCATTCAAACTTTGTTCCGAGCCGCAAAAAAGAATTCAAACATCCGTTTGATATTAAAACCTAAGTAACCAATACCAACACTAGTGTTATTAAAATATTTACCAGATTTATAAATTATATTGTTATAAATATGAACAAATGCTTGAGGCAAATAATTGTATTACTCAATAAGCCGGTACTCACGATATGTTTAAACCAACTCGAGAGGGAATAAGGCAAAAACTAGAGTTGATGAACAAACCTCAACAACGCAAACAAAGGGGACTTTATATTTGCCTCTTGTAACGAACCCTACAGCAAATAATCCAATTCGACGAAAATTAATTTTGAAAATCAAATTTAAATATTTCTTTACTTGTAACGAAATCCTACAACTGTTCTCGAATAAAATATTACGTTCATACAAAATGTTACTAATCTTTTACAAGTGAGAATAGTATGTTTACGGAACCCTTTATTAATCTCGACTTAACTGCGAAGTTACTCTTTTAAATCGTGTTCAAATAATGAGGTATGTTTAATCAGTGATTAACATAACACCTCGGCCCATCATTCAGGTGCGTTCATATTAATAGGTTTACATAGTCAAGTGCCCTCGGCTGAGCGTTCTCAAACACGTCTGGTGGACTAACTAGTACAAATATATTCAGCAGGTGTCCAAGTATTTACATACAATTTCCAGAGGCATACACGATAACTCCCGCTTTAGTAACAGTATCCGGTGTGATCGCTTTCATAAACACTCTCTATACAAAGCGAACTGTGTTAATGTTAGATTTATTTAAATTCAATACGATATTTAAATATGATTTAGAGACCTTCTAACGTTTAACTGTTTCTTAATAACTAATTTATAATATATTATTTTGAAATAAAACGGATCGTTCATTAAAAATGTTTACGGAATATTTTACATAAGTTTTTAATTTGACGTTTAATAGGTGTAGATATTAAAACAACGATTTGTATTAAAATTTACATGTTTTTAAAATTACGTAAAAATCGTAAAACACAAGTGTAATTATAATAAATGTTCCTTAACAAGTATTCATTTTGAAATATTAACGAGTAACTTTCAAAGGAAAGTTTATGACTATCCCTCAGCACCATCCATCGACATGACGTAATTGCTATTTTTAACATAAAGAAGATTTCTATAAGCACTAGACTTAAGGCATCCTAAGTTAGGAAGGGAACCATTTTAACTGGCCACCTTACAGTTTATGTTCAATTTTGATGTTTGCACTGTGGTATTAACCTTTCAAAGCGGACTTCGCGAAACAGGAAATGTTGAGCAAACAAAGCGCATTAGTGAATTGTAGGCCACCCTCAGGCCGCGGGGCTGCGCGCCCACGCTCGTGACGAGCACTGCCTACTGCATCGCCAGGGTGTGCACATGGTGCACGCGAAAGAGGAAGCAGGAGCGAATTTCTAAATTAACAGGCGTAAAAAAACAATAATGGTTTCCAATCCAATAATTTTACATACGAAAAGAATTAAAAATATTTTTATAAATTTAAATATCGATGTATTCACTCAATTTTTATCTAGATGGCGTTATACTGAATTTTAAAATGTGGTATTTGTTATGCTTCAGGAACTTGTAAAATTTACAATTTATCGTAACAAAATAATTAATGTCGATAAAATTAATAAAGGCTAATAATATACTAAATAATTACTTAATGAAATCTTGGTTTTAAGTCTATCCCTTTATTACTATGGTCACAGGCTATAATACTTAATTTTATAGCCGCCGATGCCTCGCGCGATGCGTTGAGAATGTCAATGGAAGGCCGAATGACAAATGAAAACAAGCAATAAAGGCGAAGCTATTTTTTCTTTGAGAATTTTCTTATAATTTACGTTATTCGCGAATGAACTATGCAATATATCTAAAATTCTTAGACTAAATAAATAATTACGTAGAGTAAAATTCTTAACAAAAATGTAATTTAACGATAATTAAATTTAAATGCCTCAATGTATATTAAAAAAATTCAGATACAAAAATTCAATACACCAAAATCTTTTTAAAATATGCGCCATCTATTGTTTTTTTTCGTTACATTTTCTTATATACATCCCAAGTTGTTGTAACTTATCAGAAGAGAAATTAATTTCAAATTGAAGCCCATATTTATTAGTGATGCAATTACACAAACAAATCTCCGTACATTACGTATGTATCGTTACTTAGTGCTTTTATACGGCTTAATCGTGATTTACGAGTTTGCTTTGTACTTATCTAAGATAAATTGGCAACACCGAGATACTAGAATATCTGGAATTACCAGTACATGCCTTGTTTATAGGATATTGATAATTGAATTTCTAAGGTGTAAATATGCAATGAATAATGTTTTCTATATCATAATTGAAAACATAATTATGTGGTTAACTTTATCTGTTTTAATTAATTCCACTACGGAATAATTAGCCAGCGTGGTTGACCTTAGTCAACCGTAGGTCTTAACCTAGTCACCGTATGTTGGGTAAGCGCCTACCTCTGCCTCTCGGTTGGTACATAATTGAGATGAAGACTCACTCATATATCATTCTTCCAACAGCATTTCAGTGTAAATATATTTACGTAAACGGCACACAAATTACCTAAAATAGCAAAGAATAGCAAATTAGATATCAAACACAAGTAAACTAGTCGAAGTATATCTTTCCATAGCCAACTAAAAGAATGTTTCTTAATGTTATCACAACACTGTCAAAAGATTTCATTACCGTGTTATAAGGTGTATTTGTTAAGGGAACGACTTTTATTGTGCTGTAAATATTTTAGACGGCGATAAGCAGCCCTTCACAGATAAAGCAAATTGATCGGGACGTGGAGAGTGGAGTTGGGAAAGGTTTATGCGTTACGTGGGTGGGTTTAATTGAAACGATGAGATTGCGACAGCGATCCTGTATTAATATTTAAAACCACTAGTTAGAAGAACGTGATAAGAGATCGTAAATCATTTCACGCGTATACAAATCTTCGGAGCTCCATTATAAATTACTTTCACTGTAACACGATCTTATATGATGGATTTATATTGGATCTACGTAAGATATAATTTAGTATAGTATCAGTTAAATATACCATTCAAGTCACATATGAAAATAAAGTGTTTTATAATTTATGCAAAATTGATTTGAGTTTTTGACATCAAATTCCAAACTGTACATATCTGTTGTCTTTGAATATAATTTATCTGTTCAACATGGGTAACCATTATAAAAATACTAGCTTTCGCCCGTGACTCCGTCCGAGTGGAATTAAAAAAACAAATGTTAGCCTATGTGTTCTTCCAGACTATCCTCTACATCTATACCAAATTTCATCGAAATCCGTTCAGCCGTTTAGGCTACAAACACTAACAAACATCCATCTAAACTTTCGCATTTATAATATTAGTATGATTATTTCACTTTCTGTAATGTGTAATTATTAATTAAGTGATTCAGATTTACAACGTATAATGTCAACTACAGTATCGTAGTATGACGCAACGCCCTCATTAACATGTAGATATAACTCGTACAATATGTATTATATATGATCTGTCTAAACATCTAAGAGCAAACAGCGTCAAGCATGTAATATTGTATTAAACATATTACAAGAGTAAAGCTGCAAGATCAATATAATTACGCTCGAAGTGAAACGGAACGTAATTTCGTTGGATTTGCGTTCCCGTCAGTCTTATTGGAACGTAGCCGAAAGCTATGCCCTCTAAATAGTCGTAAGATCGTGCATAACCCGGCTTTTGTATTAATCCATGTATTCAAAATAGAGACATATAACAATTAAACTTTCTGCACGATCATTCAATGAAAGAGAGACTTACGCCTTAAAATGTCAAATGTATAAATTGAACTAATCGTTACTGTAAAATGACTTAAAATTCGTAACTTTGGAGTCTACATTCTGTATAAATTTATATTTTAAAAGACGAGATTTTTAGATATAACCATACCTAAAAGTCTTGCCTTTTAAGAGCTTGTTTCATTAAATATTACAGAAATATCCACCATGAAATCATATCCCATTCGTTTGAGTGTAGAAAGTAATAAAAGATAAACATTATGAATTCCCCTTTTCATGATCGCATAGGGTTGTGCTTGTCTTTTTATTAGGATTTAATTAAGTGTTTGTCGGAAGCTCGGAGCATTAAGCGCGTGCAGCGAGGGGGTATTATTCCATCATAGAAGACTGTATTAAATGCGCCTTAACCCTAATATTATAGTACGATATCGAGCATCTTATGTATTATTCAGTTCAGAGATTCAGAGATTAACAATGGGCGCCTAGCGCGTGCTGGGACTTTTATTAACATTAATATTAATATCGCACGTTAATGGTAAAGGCAAGAAGGCAAGGCAAGAAAAATCAAGGCATTCAACATAATGAAACGGACACACTTAGTTACACAAAGTTCCTTGAATTTGCCAAAGACGCACCTTCCTCTAATGGCAATGTATGTTACAACTTCTTCACTGAAAACATCATTAAAGAAGAAGGGAAAATAAAAGCAAATCCAAGAAACATCATGAATAGTTAACTAAAATGTAAGTGTTAACAGTTTACAAGAAAATGAGCAAAAAGAAGTAATAGCGATTGTTACATAGTGAAATGTGAACGCATTTTAAAAGTAAGTCTTTTTTTCATTAAATATAACTTATTATATTTCATTGCGTATCATAAAATATTTTTAAATTCACTAATTGTTACTTTATATGTAACACAAATGTAAAAAAAATATTTCTCATTTCGTAAGTTTGTCTTTTAAAAAAATCAACATGTCATTAAATTTATCATTAATATTTAAACATAATAAGAATTATTACTAGTACTAATTTATCTAATGGGTTGCTTCTAAACTCAACGTAGTTGAACACGAATTAAAAATAATGACTGTCGGTTAACATTTTTCTGGAAGCGGGCTTTACAAAAAGGCGAGTGTGAGCAGTGCGGTGGGGCACGAATCGATGGCCGTTTGACGGGCAGCTGCAGAATAAAGTTATGAGCATTTTTATTCCACGACTCGACGGCCCCGATCGGCCGAATGCACCTGCCCTCGTCGGCCGCAGCGATTGACACCTTTCCCATTATGAACAAACCAACGTCGATACGCTGCACAAAAAATACAACAATGGTATGCACGCAGCCCTTATTATTGGCCCTTTTACAATATGAACCTTTCATCTTAACATCTTCATACAATCCCAGCCATTAGCAGAGGCGTGTGGGCAGTGGGCTCGTAGCTAAATAAAACTATTGTTAGACTTAACAAAACATCCAAGTGAACATCTTCATGAAATGACATCTCAGTCCCGGACCTATTGTTATGTGCCTCGTGTACTTCGCCGGAACAATATTTCCGAACGAAATTTATTGCCAATTCCACATAATGTTTACCGAAAAGTGAGCGAATGGTAGGCGAGTGAATCACTTATTGTAATAATATAAAGGAGGCCAGATTGAAAGCGTCCGATGAAAGCCGACTCGGCTCGAAGGAGCACCGTTTGACGGTAATGATTTATGGCAACGGAACGATGTAATTTTAGCGCGTTAATGTTAGAAAGATAAATGCGATGGGTCGTTATTGTCAATTGTACAAAACAAAAAAATACCAATTTTCAAACATAACATTAACAGTGGCAATCTAAACATTTCTTGATTGACCAGAAATAATAAGGTTCGAAAAAAAAGTTGCGTGCTTTTCCAGTTCCATAACTGGTGCAGACCGCAGGCGCGAATAAAAACCGTCAACCGCAGAAATACCGAGCTAACCGCACGCTCGTCGACGACGCAGTCATCTCGCTACATTTTATTCTATATTTAGTCAAACCAAACTGGATTAGCAATCGTGCAAGGTGCAAGTTGTCCATCTCCGAACCACGCGCCTGCGACACTTTACACTACTTATTGGAACTATAAAAACTTGAACAACGTTCAGCTACTTCGCGGTAAAATTGTTGCTAATGTATTCTAAAAAATCGAGTTATTGGTTAACAGATTTATGTGTTCAACAGAAGTTAGAAGTACGAAATTAAATGTAGCCATCGAATCTTATTCTCCTAACAATACAGCCTTAATGATAGCTCGGTCGCTATATTCAGAGGCGAAACTGAGCGTTCCAGTTATGAGACTCGTCTGGAAAACCTACTTCGTTAACCGACGCTCCTGTAATGACTCGCTTAATTCGAGATAATTACACTTCCAGCGAAAGCAAACGTTGGCCCCAGGAATTTATCGGATCTCGTCAAGCTTTTTGAATCGTTTTCTTTCTAGAAAGTTACTAAGTGTATACAATTACATTTAATAAGTTGTGGGTAAATAAATTTGAATCCATAAATACAGGCGTTTCATTCGTATTTAAATGTATGACCTAATTTGTATGCGGCGTGTGTGCGGTCCCTTCCCATCACGAACTTACAATATCCGTCCGAATTAATAAATAACAACTTTATTATACCGTATCACGTGCGCGTCACTCGTCCTATCGAAAATCGTTTCGTTTTAATCAAGAATGAGTCAAGTTAATATTCGCGATCCCCGAATGCGGTCCGACTCTGGAAACATTCCCAGAGCCCATTTTAATATTCAACGTCGAACAAAGGCCACTTTTTTATTCGAAGCTTCCTCATCAGATGCTTACTTATTGTTTTTTCGGAGTGTCATTCGGACATTCCGTCAGTCGGTTTGAAATAATTCAAATTAAATATACCTCCCGCGCGGTGCGGCCGCGGCTCCGTGAATGTTAAGAGGCGCCGCTGCACACTCCCTCTCCGGAATTGGAAATGAGTGCGGTTGATGTTTTGTTTTAATAAACCCACATATTTGCCTTCAAAGTAAAAGCTTTTTATTTGATTTGTTCCCGGGCAAACGAGTTCCCTTTAAGCGACCATTAGGATTGCGACTTTGATACGTATGTCTAGGGAAATCTCGGCGGTATTTGGTTTATTCCACGAACATGAAGAATGTGTCCTATCCTTTGATATTTTTGTACGTGAAAATTCGTAACTAACAAAGTTACGTATATTTTGCTTTGAACATCCAAATTACGTCATGATATAGACCCAGAAACCTTTATTCAACCACATAGGGCTTATCTGCAGAACTATCCCAGAATGAAAAAGATAAAGAAAAAAATTAAAAGACATATAGTAAAAGATCTTCATTTCTCAATTTTCTCCACACATCTATATCTAGTACTAGTTTTAAAGACTTACGAATAAACAGTTCAAATCTGCCATAACTCGTAACAACAACTAATAAAACATCATTAAGCTACTCGTACACGATATAACACGCAAATGTGACAATCGCATAAGACACGGTGCAGGAATTGAAAATTATGTACATTGTCTGTTACTATTATAGTACCTGTTAGAATTATTACGTCTAGACGAGCAGGAACGTCGCAAGAACAAAACAAATGCAAAGCTTTAGCGATGCCACTGAGCTCGCAGTCCGGCCTATTGTTAGAGATATTACGAGTATATAAGTCACACTAAGGTGTGTTTTATCGTACAAAAGTGGTGAAATAAAACCGATACCTACTCATTGAAATCAACACAATCAATGCGACTGACTCGCACTATAAGTGAAACGTTTTCTACGTGAAAACAGCTGTGGCACTGAAAGTGTTTAGGAATGTTATCTCCACTAATCATATTTCTGATAAGAAAAATAACAAAGAGCTCTATTATTATTATCTTACTTCTTACTAATATTATAAATGCAAAAGTTTTGGATCGATGAACCGACGTTTGTTAGAGTTTGTACCCTAAACGGCTGAAAGGATCTCGATGAAATTTATCATCGATGTAGAGTATAGTATGGAAGAACAGATAGGGTACTTTTTTATTTAAATACACGCGGACGGAGTCGCGGGAAAAAGCTAGTTTTTTTTTATAAAAACTTCAATTAATTCGAGGACGAAATGTTAAATATTTCTAAGTTTGACCGTGTAAACTTTAAAGGCTATAATTTGTAAGCATATCGTTTTAAACATTGTTTTATCAACGTTTAAAATTGCAAGTATGACGGTGTCGACCACGCTTGTTCGTGACAGAAGAGAATTATTTTTTTGCTACAACCGCACAATCACACGCCTTGCCAGCGGAAAATCCACAACCGCTTCGGTAAAATATATTTTAATCTAATATACTTACCACAATAGATATAAAGCTATGAAAATTCCTCTATTATGTTGCCTTTAGAAGACTTTCTTCATATTTAAATCCTGTTTTGATGTTTCTACTTTACCTCTATAACATACGATCAATACAAACCCTCAAAATCCAATAATCTTAACAATTTATCTCTTCATTTTTAAAATCAAAACAGTCATCTATAGCTCCTTTAATGTAGAGCAATAATTCTACAAAGTGTGGTCGTTTATTAGTCATTAAAAATATCCAACGATACATTTTCGATACTAGTTCGGTATCTTGAGGTGTGGTCCCAATATTGATCAAACGTCTTGCGGCGAGGTTCGTAATTAAATAATTATATGGAATTTATGCCGCTATGTGTCTGACGGAGAGGGTTTTAATTAAGACGTATTGTTCAACGAGCCGTGGCGTGACTTCTAAAAACTTCGCCTTCACCGTTTCGAATCCTTCCATTACGGATGTAGATTGAAGTTCCTGTTTAAATCGTGCGGTAAAAAATTTAATAAAAAAAAACTAGTTAGTCACTTTTGTCGACTATTTAAAAATCTTTCATCGGTTCCTTTTGTTTTTTATATCTACAAATAGGATAATACTATTTTAGTGTTTCAAAAACTATGAGATTAATGCAATTAAAAGATAAATCGACTCCAGACATTTTAAAATAAACAAAGTTTTAATTTTAAATAAATAAAAGTATAAACAAACGAACCTTAACGTCTAAATAAACATCAGGCTTAACTAGAACTATCGTTGACTTTTCATCAACTATCGAAGTGAAATAACAAAACCGAAAGTACACTCCTTAAACGGGCGTCGTCTCAAGACAAGCATTAGACGACAGAAAAATAAACTCAACGAGTATTATTAACATTGAGTACAATCTCGTGAAAAATCCAACTCTTTTTTAAAAAAAACGTCATGGGAAAAAGTTAAAAACACACCTGTCCGAATACAAAGCTGGGATATTGTTTTAAATAACCCTCGCGGGTGATTACAGCTAACCCAGACTTCAAATTCCGATACGTTTTTGCGTCGATAAAAACTGATATTCCATTCGGCCGCGCTCCGTATATTGAGTTAATGTCGGTCGTGATTGTGCTTCTATCTCTGTCGTTTGGTAGTGTTTGAGAGAGATGGACATTGTGGTCGGGGTAGGTTGGAATCGCATTTTATGGTAAGTCGGGTCGGCAGGTGCAGCGCGCACCTGCGTCGCGGTCGGACACCGCGAGATACGAGGCGGGATGATCAGGACAACGAACCTGTACCACAACCACTATCTAGGAATAATATTATCACTATCACGATACACAATAAAGTAATTGAATTTCAAGATACACACGGACTGGATGAATGACAAAAACTAACCCTTGATAGTCTCTGGATCTTTTTTTAAACAAATGAAGATATGATCTTTTGGGAAGTCGGTTAAAAATATAATGAGTTTTAATTTGGCTCTCGAAAAAATTCAGAGATAAAAACACACTCTCTACTTTAGAATTATTCCTAAAATAAATATAAAGGAGGAAATTCTGATCAATATTTTAATCAATATACCAACAACAGAATTACGAATTTCCCAAATTACGAACCATTACCAGGAGAAAATTGCAAGCTTACACCTTATTAAAATTGAAATTAAATTTTCATATTAATGAATCAATCAAGGACATAATCCCTTTAAATCCGTCAGTAAAAGGGATTAAGTAGCAATTCGCTTTGGTTATAGTGTGAGAGCCATCAGTTACCTTTACTTAAATTACAAAAGCAATTCAGTACAGCCGTTATTAATGAAAATGTCGATTACTTGTAGTAATAAGATTCTCTTCAAGTTTATAATATACTAATGCCAGGTTTCCCAGCTACTTTAAACCATTCGTTAGTCTTTTTAGTCCGATAAGTTCA
Organism: Papilio memnon; assembly: GCA_003118335.3. NCBI lineage: Eukaryota > Metazoa > Arthropoda > Insecta > Lepidoptera > Papilionidae > Papilio > Papilio memnon. Next base: position 4,787,747 of record LD688948.1, read on the forward strand.
TGAAATGCGTCACTTGGTCAACTTAACACTAATGAATCAATAAGTAATGATAAAATAAATGGAAATTTCCGAAACCCAGCATTAGACCGCTTGATTGTCAGCAGTTTTAGACTCCTTTTTCACTAGCATGACTAACGCGATTGCAATTTTCACCACCGAAGTTTAAACTGCGATAGAAATAGTGCAGCTAGTGGCTTAGTGAAAAGCTGTCTTAAGACAGCGCATCAAAGTAATTAAGTTCCAAATGTAGGATAAATTAGCTAATGATGTGTGAGGCGGAGTGCTTCAGAAGCAGTTTGTCTTAACTGTTACTAGTTCTGGAACGTTGATCGAAGTAATGAAATCACAGTACTCAAGCGAGTGCTCACGAGCCGAGTTTAACATGAGTTTTGTAATTGATTGCTAAGTACTAACGTATAAACGTAGTCTATGATAGTGATGTTTATATGACAAATTTTATATAGCATTTATAATGTATGAAGGTACTGTTTGCAAGATTAGAAAAATTATGCTTCAAGTGACTAGTATTTTCGTACAAAAAGCAGGACAGAAATAATCAAGTGATAACAAAGAAAGAAGTGACATACGCACGTGAATGAGAAATAGACTCACCAAGAACTAAACAGTAATTTAAAAAAACGTTTGATTTCTAGTTTAAAAAAAACCGAGCGTATATTGTTCAAGATGTTGTCTTACGTTGTTTTTAAAATTCTATAGTTATATATTCTATAGGTAACCAAGTATTCCATATCAGGCATCTAGCAATTCAGGGTCAAAGGGATTGTTTAAATACCCGAAGCCTCATAGGACTGGTTTTCTTATCGATACGGCTATTACTCGTAAATACGTTACTTCACTTACTAAGGATGGTTATTGTATATATGTGTTATTTTTACGTGATGGTATTTTCACAAACTAAATGAATTACGTAATTCACTTCTGCACTAAACTCCGATAATTAAGGCGTAACAAAATCAAAACTTTAAAACAGATTTCATTTGTCACTAAATTCCTTCACATTTTTTAGTTTGTAAAGTTATAATGTTAGTTAATAATGTTCGTTCCTTTGTAATTAAACGATAAACAAATAATTGTTGTAGTTTAGTATTTGAGGTTACGTAAACAACCATTGGCACACTCCG
>LD688948.1:4819971-4840217 GCA_003118335.3 Papilio memnon
TATTTATATTTAACTATGTAATTCTTCTCTCAATGTAAATATCATATGTGTAATATTATGTTACACGAGTTAAATAAATTATTATTAATATTATTATTAACTACATCTTAGCAATTATGACAAGATAGAAGGCTTTGCCAGGCATAAATGCATGGCTTTTAGTTACATAGTCTATATAAGGAGATATCCTAATAGTATCTAATTCAATCAGCTAACTCCTGACTAACCTAAATTGAACAAACGTAACGCGATTCCATATTTTTTTTCCTGTCATGTCACATAGCATCAACATGTTGATATATTTAATAGTCTAAATCAGTATTCGGATTGAAATAATTTTCGATTCAGGGAAAATCATATTTTTTACGGTTTACCGAAGAGTTACTGAAATAATTTTCAGATCGACTATTGATTTCGCGTATGAATAAAAAAAAATATTAAAAATTAAACGTTAATGTGTGTATCTTACCTGTCTACCAATTAAAGCATTTGAAATAGACAAAGCACAAAACAATAAAAAATACAACATAATTTACAGTGGTATGAATGAAGACCACGGATTCACAGCTTGTTTCTATTAAGGTGTTCAAAGATTTCGTTTTATATACCCACCGATATAGGTATCACTGTAATCTTTAATTACAACAAAGGAAAAAAGGTAGTTGATTTGAAATCAAATTAAGTCTTAATTTTTTTAATCGTATAAACTATGTATTTACAACGAATGGAAAAAATTAATAAAGACTGTTTTTTAATAATTTAAGACAAAAATAAATAATCACTATCTGACTAGATCTGAGATAACACATAAGCAAAAAAACCATCATCCGTGACATTGATCTCTGTAGCGTTATAAAAATAAACAAAGACCTACGTAACTGTTTCGGCCACGAAATAAGCGATATCGCTATAGCTGTGCTTCAAAAAGCAACCAAATGCGAAAGTTTAGATGGATGGATGGATGTTTGAGAGTTTGTAACCTAAGCGGCTGAACGGATTTTAATTAAATTTGGTATAGATGTAGAGGATAGCCTCGAAGAAAACATAGGTTACTTTTGTTTTTTTAATTCCACCAAGGCGCAGTCGCGGGCGAAAGCTAGATACACATAAATGAGAAAAGAGCAGTCACTGTCTCAAGTTCATACAATTGACTGGACAAAATATATTCACTAAGATTGACAGTCTCACTTATCATATTTAATAGCCCAACGTCACGTCACTCGACCCTAGATCCGTATTAAAGTACATATACGCGAAAATATTCTAATGAAAATTACATTTGACTAGAACATTTTTAACATACTCTACTCTATGATAAACATCGAGATCTGTTCAGCCGTTTAATCTCCAAACTCTAACAAACATCCATCCAGCCAAACTTTCGCATTTATATTATTAGTAAGATTTTTAAGGACAGAAACAGGATCAGAATTGGACCTAACCTAACGCTCTGCTAAAGCTTTATTGTAATACGAGCTGTTCCGGTCGGCTTCATCCGCTTGAAATTATAAAAACTTTATTTTACATTTATAAAATTCTCAATTTCAAATTTCAAAGTTCAAATGTACCAATGACAACGAAGGCCTTTGAAATTGGATAACAGTTACCTTTACCATAGCAACCTTTTTTCCTTGATGTTGTCAGCTTGTAGTTTGTGATTCCTATCCCACGTGAAGTTTTTTTTTTCAAATTTATTTACCCCCTTAGCGTGAAAATATATAGGATAAAGTGTGTCCTAAGGGCTTATTATTAAAGAAAGAATTATTCAAAATATGCTGTGATTGCTGACATCTTACGTCACGAAATAGTGTTTACACTTTATTATATTAGTAGAGAAAAAGTATAGATAGACATAAGATATACATGATCAAAAGGTAAACCAAAGGCTATCATACAATCTTTAATTTATTATTCACATGTTATGGTAATAAGATATGTGTAAACATAGTATAAACGTGTTAATTAAGAGTTTAATGCAAAAAATAAAGTCGACAAACGTGTTTTGTTACGCGAAAAATTAAAAACGAACGAATTAAATAGTCGCTACGGGTAGACATTAGTATGATATGGATTTAAATTCAGTTGATACGGGCTTCAATACACACCCAGGTGTTACAAAATGTCACAAAGCCAACTTAATATGTAAGCATCTACAAGTACTGTTCACAACAATCTGACTGAATAATTACAATGTTTTTAAATTTAAAATTCAACATTGCCACATTAACATCATAAATTAAAATTCTAAATAAACCAAAGACAAAGATCAGATGTTTTTGCCGTGTTATTATTTTTTGTTAATTGTTTTTGTATATTCTGCAGCGATGCCAAGAATCCCAATCGAAAAGTTTGCAGAATTATAAAAAATAAACAAACAAAAGACGAATACAAATTCACAAATTATACTAATTAAATTTTCACTGCGAACGCAGTAGTAAGCTATTTAGATTTTTTAATATCTCATGATGGTCTTCATTCTGGATTGTGCTGATTAGTAGGCTGAGGACATATCCTAACATAATGAATATAAAACTAACAAAGAATGAAGTAACTTAACAACAAACGCTTAATAAAATGTTTCAGCGCCTGCCAATATATATGAGCAAGACTCATGACTACAGATTAACCTTTTGTTTGGTGTAAGGGACGTATTCGATCATAGTTGTTTTGGACTAAGAAGGTACACCCGGAGTAATTCTAATCTTTGTGCTATCAACTGTCGCATTTGTTATTGCTAAACTGGTACCGGCCTTCGCTAAGTTTAGTAATATTTTCCATACTTACCTACTTAAATTTAAGCAATGTGTTATCTACTTAAGTTCTTCACATGATTTAAATTGAATTTATTTGATATTGTAGTTAGTTACCGAAAATATTTAATTTAATTAAATTAAATCAATTCAAAAAATGAGAAATATGCTTAAAACTTATAATCTACACTAATATTATAAAGAGGAAAGATTTGTATTTTTGGATCTTCGTATGTATTAAAATAACTCAAAAACTAGTAGGCCGATTTCAAAAATTCTTTCACCAATAAAAAGCTACGTAATCACTTGTGTAACACATATTTTTTTTTAAATATTTTATCGCGAATGAAGACGCGAGCAACAGCTAGTCAGATATGAAGTTGATATTATTTTTAATAATATTCCACTGAATGCTTGTATAGCGTGTTGTGACACCAACCAAGTACCGACTTGACACAAAAGTGAAATTGGACAATGATGGATGGACATTCGTACATGTCTACATTCAAATACAAATTACTCTTTGGACCATGACACAGTAAAGATTACTATCACGGAGCAGATAATGTATCTCGTTTGGATAAAAGCCTTTTTCTAATATGCCATCAATCCTAACTAAAAAATCAATAACTAATTTAAAAACTAATAAGTCGGAGTAACTGTATTCACTATAGCTGTTGCTCTCGGCTATGCCCGCGTGAAATTAAAAAACAATCAAAAATGTACTCACTGATAACGAGCTTTTCAATTTATTTGAAATCGGCCCAGTAGTTTTTGAGTTATCTCAATACATACAAAAATACAAATCTTTCCTCTTTATAATATTATTTTCAAATATTCAATATTCACTATAACACCGTTGTTTTCTCACCCGCACTACAAACTAAACAAAATCTCTCCTAAAGCAACTCATGTGTCTCTGAATAAAACATATGATAGAGTAATTAAGACAGACACTGCAGAAAGCCGATTACCTCTTGAAAATAATATATTCAACCATAAATGCGGGTGCACACCCTTAACTGAACTATCGCACAACGATTGTCGATTGTTTCGCAGCTGATTCAACTGTTTAGTTGCACAACTAGAAATCGAATGTGCGCACCTCCATATAAACTCATAGGAATCAAAGCGAGACTAAACAGTTGTGCGATAGTTTAATTTCAGGTGTGCGCACGCTCTAATACAGGAAAATTACAAACAAGAACCTGTACCATGATTCTTATGAGTCACATTTGCATTGCATTTAAAGTAGTACATCGTACAGAGTCGTCATTAGTGAGGACAACATAAGAAAAGGCGTGGCTCTTGACCGTAATTATTGCTAATTGCGAAATGTTACACGCACCGTTCGTGACGCAAGAAAAGTTCAAAAAGTCGAAAGAAACGCAATGTAACGATGACCATGCAGTTAGAGGTGAGTAAGTTCACCATACTTTGATTTAAAATAAGAGTGTGTCAATACTTATTGAATAATACTACTATTTCGACATCTAAGTAACTAAACCTCTTTTCCTTAATCAGTTTTGAAAGAAACCTCAAGACTTTTCTTGAATAGAGACCTAATTTATAACCAGCATACTATTATTAGGACACTTGTTATCGATCTCTACATCTTATCTTACTAATATTATAAATGCGAAAGTTTAGATGGATGAGTGGATGTTTGATAGAGTTTGTAGCCTAAACTGCTCAACGAATATCGAAGAAATTGGGCATAGATGTAGAGGATAGTCTGGGAGAACACATAGGCTACAACACTCTTGTTTTTTTAGTTCCACGCGGACGGAGTGGCGGCCGAAAGCTAGTAAGTTATAAAATGTGTCTATTTTGTTTCTTACACTAAAAGGTGTAATTAACTAATCTAATTTTCTACGTTTGTATTTACAACTAACTGTTGCCCTCGACTTCGTCCGCGGTCGAATTCGACCCAGCAGTTTCGGAGATTACCAGTAACAAACGCGGCTTGCAGACAGACAGACAGACAAAACATTTTAAATGCGACTTTCGTTATGAGCAACGCAAATACATCATCTTCCCGAAATCTAAAAATTTACTTTTGATATTACAAACAGACACTCCAATTTTATTATATGTATGGATAGATAGATTGAACACACTTCTTGCTACACAAGACGTGCAACCACTTTCGACTTAGAAAAGTTATTATCATCATTGTGGTACATAATTGAGGCGTTCAAACAAGGCAACAGTGAGGCGAACGAATCAGGATGCACACAAATTCGTCTGCCCAACTTAGAAACAATAGTATGAAGTAACAATGCCTTGACTATTACGGTGTACATCTCAATTACACAATGTTTTGTTAGAATAGATATTAACATACACGTTTGTAGTTTATTGTATTGAGGTGTAAATGAATTCTAATAAGAGATCAATTTGAAGTCTTGCAAATTCGTTTAGGAAATTTAAATAAAACAAGTTATTTACCTTGATACAGTAGTACATCCAGACAATATTAGACAATTGTGCATATTTTTCTATACTTTTTGGCAGCACAGCAAAATCGGATAGTTACGAACGCGTAAAACCTGTAACGCAAGGCGACTTGCATGGGCTTCAAAGTTCAATGGCACCTAAGCTAATGATCGTAACTCACAATTTTACTGGATAGAAACTTTAGACATTGTTTTGACTAATGACTAATCTATACTAATATTATAAAGAGGAAAGATTTGTACTACGTGTAAACTCAGAAACTACTGGGCCGATTTAAAAAAAATCTTTCACTGATAGAAAGGTAATTTATCTGTGAGTAACACAGGGTTAGTTTTTTTCAATTTCATACGGACAAAGTAACGCGCAACAGCTACTGACAAATAAAACCGTATGCAACAATTAATTTAGGCTTATTGATCAAAATTTCTCTTTATATTTAGATAAATCTCTATGGTAAGTCACTAACGTAACACTCAATTACCTTTTCGATTCGTTGTATTATCGGTCACACAAACAGGTATGTAGATTTACAGGTACTTTACGATGGGCATGCGTCGCCATTTGCAAGGCGCTTGTCTTACGTAACCGGAACTGCGTTATATCACTATAAAGTTGGATTGAGCTCCTCGGTATTTCAACTATCAAGTGTATGATCGTAATCTGCAAACGAGCCACGCGCAAACAGTTATCTTTATACGGATGAGAACCGAATTCAGTACAATCGCTTTCCCTCGTAAATAAACAGAACCATACAAATGCGTAAATTACTCCAGTTTTTTATATCGCACTCCAACTACAAAAACATTGTATTTGGTTTAAATTATAATCTAATCTAATCTCTATTTTCTTCATTAATCATTCATTTAATTAGAAGGTAACAGTGTGAAGAAGAAATTGGTATTTCCGACTTTACAATCCCCATCCACCAGAACTTGAAGGATTGCTCCTGCAAGGTGCGATTCTACAAGGCCCTATCTTAGAGTCAAATAACGGCTTTAGTATCCAAAGTATTCTCATATCAGAAAAACGATTAAGATATCCTTAAAGTTAAATATTAAAAGGTGCAAGAATTTCTAAAATGCAAAAGGTATTTTATGTGGATTTGCACGTAACCTGGCGACGGCTAGATGCATTTGTAAACAGAATTTACATAACAGTGGTCATCGTGAGTGCAGTGCTTGTGGGTCATGTTGTGATACATAAATTACATGATATTACGTCACAAGACGTGACTACGAAGGTGACCCTATTTACGCACCTATGTCTTAATTAAAGTACGTGTAACTCTCGGTTTTTCTATTCTTGCACTAAAAAATCTGTAATCCATACTATTATCTCGCTATATTACTATTCAAATGGTTTATTTGCACTACAATGCAAACAAATGTTTGACCGATTTCAATAGAAAAATGCGCCAACTAACCATTCACCATTCTAACCATTCTCACCAAGTTTAAGCTTGCGACAGCCAATGGGTTACGATATTAGTGAAATGGCGGATTCGACCTGTGACATTATTAACCGCACGTGACTTAACCATTAAAATATTGGAGCTGTTTATTACTTTTAGAAATACCACAGCGTGTATAAGGATATTACAAACATACTTTATTATGATTTTCGCAATAAATATATAGTTACATCGTTAAACGCCTATCCTAGTAGCAATCATGGGCAACGACAGAGACATAAACTCTCCACAAAGCCTCAGCTCAGCTGAGTACGCTCATGGTAACGATAATTATGCTAGGTACTATCTTGTGTAAAAGTATGACAGGTAATGTTATTATAAATTTCTAGCAATATCTGAGACAAGCGACACCAAACTCTTACTTATTATAGTATAAGCTAAAAATAGATAATTATAATTAACAATTACCAAATACAGTGTGGTAAGTCACACTATTAAATCACTCATCTCGCAGTGTATAATAGCAACCTCCTACTACTTTCGCCTAGTGCAGGCCCACCGACTATTATAATGAACATTTCATTCAACTCGTATTCACACAATTTCTACACAGCGGGCGACGAACTACAAAAGGTGTACTCGTCGACACAAGTTAATTCACTCTAACGATGCATCTTCTTGTAATCTCTTGCTTGTTATAAAAAAAAAAACTTTCACTTACATTGTAGATCATTAAGGCGATGGAACATTATGCGTAAAATGCGTAACCACTTAGATAAAGAGACGTGGGAGTTAAATAACTTTGAGTATTATGCAATACCTTAATCTTAACACGAGACAAAGAAAGAAAAATATATGCACTCTTCTAGCGACGCTTCGTAAATTTGGCACAGCATTTGCTCAATAACATTAATGGCCTATAAATATATACGCCTATTGGGACCAAGATCTTATGTAATAATAGATTCGAACACAATGATAACCTTACAAACACGTCTATTTTCACATTCCGTACCATAGATCATTATCATAAACTAGCAGGTCGACTCCGACGTCACATGTATCAATTTTAAAATTCAGATTAAAAAATATAGTCTTAAATCGTATCGTAACACATTATTTTTAATTCAATAGGGAAATTTTAATTCCAAATTAAGATTCTTTACCCTCTTACAATTAACTATTTTGGCGATGATTATACCACACATAGGTTTAATCACACAGGTTTATTCTAGCTGGTCCCATCTTACGTCACCTGACTTCACCTTTAGCCTCACATCACTTCCGTGCTTATACATCCAGATAGAAGTTAATGTTAGATTTCCTGTAAATCTTCTTCACCTCACATCAATCTTTCACAGTTAACACGTCTTATGCAAATTATTCCTAGATATTGCTCGCTAATATATGTGATTTTATAAATCACAAGTTTAGTTTATAAATCACAATCAAAAGTCAAAATAATTTTCATAATTCTATACATAGAATACAAAATAATGTTTTCAAGCTAAATTAGACCAAACTATACCAAACTACAACTGTTATTTCAATGCAATTTTAAGACAATGAAGCAAGGTAATTCTTTGGCTTCCTGCGTTTTTAATGGACAATGATTTCCTCCTTAACCAGAGAGTTAATATTTAAATTCCGCCTATCGAAACTTATTTTTAATGATTGTATTGTTCTCTACATTTATTACCTTATCTTATTGTATTTAAAATGTTTAAAGTATTAAAATAAAATTATCTCCCATCTTTGATTTTTTCTATCATTATACGTAAATATCTAATTAGGCAATTAAGCATTAAAATTAACAATTTTCAACCGTATTTGTTAGTAAAATATCGTGATACACACTAAGGGATAGCTTAAAGGACAAATAAAAATATTTATGTGGCAATTACACTTAGGTATACGGAATTAATAAATGCCATTAACATACACGCAAAATCAATCACAAACTATATAGCCACAAATCTCAAATCTATTCATCAGCTTAAAAGAGAAAGTGTCTCTATATGACATTCTGAAGTTGATAATAATCAAGTATTGACGCATCTAGGTTTTCTATTTAAGCGCTAAACGTGGTATTAATATTTATGCAATGTAAATAAACTAGCCGATGAGACAGCAGTCATAGCAGTTATGCAAGGACCTAGAAATTTTTTGTTAGCAATACACGACCTCTAAGTTCTGTTGCTTATTGTTTGTTTTATTATAACCCTGAATACTCAAATACATTAAAATGTGTTAATTTTAAATATTATGTGCACGAAAATTAAGAAATAATTAGCGGTTTATGTTAAACAATAAAGTAGGAACAAACATCTAATTACAATATCTATCTATGCTCGTTAAAAGTGTGGTTTGAAGTTTAAACATAAATGTTCAATAGCAAATCATTAAATATGGGCGTCATTAACACAACATTGTCGTTATTATCTTTAAAAAAACTCTATTGAATAGTACTAAAATACTTTAAATCTACATTCTATAGTATTGCAATTCATCTTCACGATTAAGGGATGAATTAGAGAAATTAAAAATGCAAGTGCGTTAGGTTAAAGTTAGAGGTAATTTCATAGGAATGTCATAAAGGATTATAATGAGTTAGTAATAAGTAGAAGAAATAGACGTTCATTATTTTAACACGTGTATTTTTATGTAAAACAAAAATTGTACTACATTTCTGTGCTTTAGACTTGTAATTTATAAATTAAAACAATATAAAAATAAAACAATATTATGTGGTAACTTAAACTTTTTCAAGCCTCTTATGGTCCATCATCATGAATGTACGTATTTGTATTTAGCCTTAAAATGTTTGCCAAATTGTATGTAAAAATATCAAGATACTATGTTGGACACATTTGCAACGGTTGCTGGATTTAAGAAAATATCGTGTCTAACTTAACAATAACTAATAACACTTAATAAAATAAAGTCGTATTTTCAATATAACTATACAATGGTAACTTTGTCAACCAAGTTCTGTTCCAATGCGTACACAGAACATTTTGTGTAAAAATAAAATATTGATAATTTCTTTAAGCCAAATAAAGAATTCGTTTTCACGTACGCTACAGATTATGGTGATATGCTTACATACCAGCACCACGTGTATTATTGCGTATATATTTACAAAAGTAAAATATTTGGAGTCTTGTGGATATAATTAATTATTTATCAAAATGACTAAGTTTGAAAAAAATATTTCTATATGTACAAGATGTCATCATGGCTCCTAATTGCTATTAATCCCATCCGTGGTGTTCGTGATGAACTGGCACCCAAACCTTCTCCCATACTGGCTTCCAGACCTTCTTCCACGCTGGCACTTCAATTGTTTTCCATACAGGAACCTGGATTTGCTTCCATTTCTCTACCCAAATCTTCTTTTGTACTGGTACCCAGATGTCTTTCTTTATTGTCTTCCAAACTTGTACTTTCTCTTCAACCCAGTCTTGTTTTTTCTCTGTTACCCAAGCTTGTTTCTTTTCAGTTCTCCAAATCTGCTTCCACTCTTCTTTCCATTCCAACTTTTTCTCAGTTACCCATTCCTGCTTCTGCACTGTTTTCCAAACTTTTTTCCATATTGGCTTCCAGATCATTTTCTTTCTCCACAAGTCGTGGCTTGTATATTCCCAACCGTGGTGATCTTTACCTAAGAATTTCTCACCAGGAATACCTTCTTTAACCCATTCTGGAACATAGGATTGTTTCCATTCAGGCACTTGAACATCTTTAGTGATTGGCACTTGTATTTCCTTCCACACCGGTTTCCACACCTTTTTCGAATCTGGAACTTGAACTTCCTTCCAAATAGGCACTTGGACTTCTTTCCAAATTGGCTTTTGAACTACTTTCCAATCTGGAACTTGTTCTTCTTTCCATTGCTGAACTTGTTCCGTTTTCCAAGCTGGTACCTTTTCTTTCTTCCACTCTGTTTTCCAGATCAGTTTCTTTTCCGTTTTCCAGATTTGCTTCCAATCTTCTTTCCAAACGAGTTTCTTCTTCCAAACTCCTTCAGGCTCCGAATGCCATCCACTCGGTGAGCGTTTGTCCCTGGCTGCTTCAGGGTCGTTAGCGACGTCCTTGACAGGAACGGCAAGAGATGCCGCGAGTGCGAGCACCAACCATAACTGTAAGGAAAACTATTGTTTAGAATAAGACAATTTTTAAACAATAATTTGTGTTAATTATCGTATAAAGTACAAATCAGGACTATTTATTTTCAATTTTGAATAAGATTGGAAGTGCACGGTTCGAACATTGGGCGGATTCGAATACTAAGTTTTCGAGTCCATAAATAAATATAATTTTGCAATAACTATAAGTACGAAATAGCAAAACCGTATTTTACGATAATGTTATTGTTAATCAATCAAATGAACCTAAACAACTACTATAATTTGTTTTGATTTTTTTTGGTACAATAAACAACGGTATAATGATCAAATATTTTTATGTCTTTATAATTCTTGATATCAGATAACTTTATCCGCAATTTCAATAAATTATATTCTGCAATAAAAGTTAAATAAAATTTGATTAACATTAATTGAAACCACATATTAAATTTTGCGCATCACGTCGTAGAAAAAAATTAGGAAGGCAAAACATATCCAGATGTAAGGAACCTTTCTTTTAATTCTATAATATCCTACGAAAATACTTCGTATGTTTTTAACAAAGAACACTTGCACTTCAATTAAATTTTAATCTAAACATCTTATATTAGATTTTGTTTTTTTTAGTAACATCACTACAGACAGAAGTATTACTAATTATTATTAATAAATATAAAAATAAATTTCACTATTAAACGACATGTAAAATAACACAGCACTTCACTATCCACCCACCGTGATCGCTAGCGTCCTCATTTTGTTACCGAGGTGACCGCCGTCGCGACTGCCTCCAGTCAGCTTGCGCTTGTGTATTTATCAAACAGCCCCTCTCTAGTACACCCGAGGTTCAACTCCTGCGCAGGATCGTGACGTTTTCTCGGACGTGTTAGAGATGGAACGGTCAATGGTCGTACTTGAGTTTAATTGGTTGCCATTAAATGTTTGTTTATAAAATCAATGAACTTTTAAAATGATATTGGATATTAATATATCGTTCTGAAGGTCTGAATGTTATATTTCTTTATTGTTGATCGAAGATTTAAGCATTATTATTTTCGGTGCGACTGCCATCACACGCCACCTAGTTTCCAAAAATATTTTTTCCTCAGTATTATTAACATAAGTAGAAAATAAGTAGTTTTTATTTAATATCATGGAAGTTTACTAAAATTTTAAATCCAAGTAAATTCATCAATCCGTAAATAGTTAGAATCTGGTTAATTTTCGTTAAATCATCATTCGTTGAAAGTGTCCGATTTAATTAGTTTTTAAGCTCGTGTAACAATGTGAGTCTTCTATTGCTACTGAACTTTATGGTGTTTTAGTATTCACTTGAAATTAAAAACATAACTTGGAGGCTATCTAAATTCCTACCCAGGCTTTGCTATGGGGAATCTAAATTGCCTAAGTTATAGTGAGATTTTAAATCGTTTATTTCTATACCCCACATAGAATATTAGGTCAAGTTTACACGTCCACATAGAAGCACCATGCATTGAATACCTATGTTACATATTTCGTTCAATTTATTCATAGTAAGAAACCTTACGCAAGGAACGAACGTAGTTGGATTTTACAGACCGCGTGGGCGGCGACTTACAATTGCTGATCAGGACATACAATACGTCATTGTTATTAAAATAAACGGTACAACTTCTGCCTTAACTAGGATTATTATTATTATTCTTCGACATTTTTGCATCAATATGTATTTTTTTAAGTGTACAATAACGAGCTATACTCGATGCGTGCCTGTGTCTCGAAATGCGGAATAAAGTAAATCAACGAAGAGCTAACGTCAAATCGCAAGGAACTAGCACAATTCAATTTTCTTGAGACATTATTATAATTAATTATTAGGTCGGTGGCACCATCGCCATGCAAGGCGCGAACTCTAAGAAAGCCCAGTTACACTTACCCTGAAGATGGGCCCCCGATTGGTTCGAAACTAGTCGGTGCCGCTATCGAAAGACGTGAGTGCTAGCCGTTTAAGAACTAGCATAAATTTGTATTTCACGCTGAAATAGAAATGTGCTGGTCACATCGTCGAACCAGTGACGTCAGATGCGTGAGGAAAGTCTAGATATGTGCCACTGAGTCACCAGAAATGCGACTCGCAGTAATCCTTATAATGACAGTCTATAAATTACTGACTATAATTTTTTTTTAATTAATATTCTTATCTTTTTCTATATCGACGCAGCTCAGTTATGCGTGTTCTAACATAGATAATTATGTGGGTCAAATTATCACATTACTAGAGTAAAATTAATTAACATTTAAGAATACGGAAAAGAATCTTTGGTTGTGTTCGTAAATTCACACTTTCGTACAAAAATAATATCACAAAAATTACACGGTCTATTCCAATTATGCAATCTTCATCATATTCAAATTAACCCACCAATAACAATTTCTAGACCAAAGAATAGCAATTATGTTGACGCAATGCCGATTAGTTACGATATTTTACGTATATTATGAAATCTAGTGAAATTGTGTTAGTAGTATTCGCGATCCGTACGGAAAACAAACAATCACAGCATTCCAGCAGAGTTCATTGTTTTTGCAACTTTTTAATCGACGTAGAGAACAAAACTTTAGCACAAGGCAAGTGTTACCTTACTAAATGTTGGTTTAATTCATATTGAAGAAAATAATACCAATATTTTATTCGATAATAGAAGTAAATCTCAACGATATATCGATTCAAATTAAAAGTATCTAATCGACATTGGACGCAAACTGAAAAATAAAGATAAACTAGACCATTGCGCGGACGTATAACCTGTGATCGCAAGGTCACTACTTCGAATATAAATGCATGTAATGATGAATTTGCATTTTTTAACATTTAAACCGTTATGTGACAATTACTGTATTTCATAATTTGGCATTGATTTAGTCAGGACAACCATCATCGATAATAAAATCTAGACCATGACTTTCCAGTGTAAAGCATCTCTTATAAAAAATACTTTGTCATACATTTGTAATATTCTTATCAAAACATAATAAGTTAACGTTTATTTTATACGATTTAGACATAATTCTTTCACTTTCCACACAAAGCTACGCCCACACATGGATCGTTTACGAATTTTTTAAATGGTTCAACATCACTAAATCACCATGTATTATCGTCTCTTTATTGCTCATTAAATAACACATTATACAGCTATAAAGTTAATGCACGTCCACGAACTTTACAACAAAACAAATATCACAGTCATTGAAACGAGTTTAAATCTGTCACCGGCAAATCGTAGAAGCCGTCCGTTTACAATTTATGCCGGCAAAAAGGACTCTACGAATTACATATTGAAGTATTCATTACTGCTATTGAAATGTTTTCGGCAAATTGTAAAGGCGACATTTCATTGGTTTAGGAACCCTGGTTTTATTTTTCTTCCACTTCCCTCCTAACTCTTTTCCTTTATGGAGAGGATAGGAAGGGAAAGTGGATTTTACCGAGGTGGGGACGCTTAGGAAAGGGAAGTATCCTATTTCTGTGCGTCCCCCCTTTGTAGATTAAAGCAGCGCATCTGCTTTTGCTGTCTTTGGGCACAGTCTACGATTTTCCAGGACAAATTAGAAAAGGGCGATATATACGATTTACCGGTGACATATCTAAGTTACATAAGTTACGGCGGCGCGGCATACTTTGCCGACCAGCGCTCATTGTTATTTGTGTAGCGCATACTTAACAAAGTT
Organism: Papilio memnon; assembly: GCA_003118335.3. Classification (NCBI taxonomy): domain Eukaryota; kingdom Metazoa; phylum Arthropoda; class Insecta; order Lepidoptera; family Papilionidae; genus Papilio; species Papilio memnon. The sequence continues at coordinate 4,834,437 of LD688948.1, forward strand.
TGCCACAAACTTAACCTGTAAATGGTTTGTTACTTGCACCCGATTGTAGCTGTTATGATTGTTAATGAGCTCTGACATAGTTCAATTAGAAACTATTCTTTCCTTGTAGTTTATTTAAATTTCAAAGCAACATGGGCTAAGCAAAACCATATTTATACATTTTTTATTTTTTTTTCCTTTACAATTAAGCGAAACAAAAAATTCTATAACATTCTAAGCTAAAAATTGCTAATATTTTATTAGAACACTAGCTGTTCCCGTGCGGCTTCATCCGCATGTAATTATGAAAATGTTATTTTATTGTTTACGTATCTCAAATTATTAATTGCAAATGTCAAAATGACATGACATTATGACAAACTATTGCAATTTTACTTCCTCGATGTTGGCAGCAACTTATGATCTCTTTCCCACATTAGGGTTTTTATCCAAATATATACCCCCTAAGTTTAATTGCGTGAAAATATATAGTCTATAGCGTGACGTAAGTGTAGGGCTTTTATTAAAAAAAGAAGTATTTAAAAATATGCTGTAATTGCTGACATCTTAGGTAACAAAGAAATGTGTGTTTACGCTTTATTATATTAGTATATATATTATTAAAATATATTAATATGTTGAATTTGTTTGGATCTTCGTTAAATTAGAATTATCGATTGTTAATCAAATCACATGAATAATTTCACGTGATCGATATCATCTGATTTTCCTCGTGATTAATTTCCATAATATGTATGTCATACACATAACACGAAATAATATTGTACGTCGATTGCATTTTATTTTAATTTTATTATACAAGACAAGATTTTAATATAATATTTAAGTTTATATACGAGTACACAGTTTTGTATCTTTGTGAACTGGAATGCAAGTCCTTGGTTAAATTCTAATCAGGGAAAATTTTGTAACGGTAATTTTCGAATCGTCACCTTGCGACATGTCCTTGACTCCTTGACATTGAGCGGGGAAGGTCATTTCTCCGATACATTGCGTATGTCCATACATGCTATGAATAATAATTCCCATAAGTAGTTACTTCATCATAATGCCTTTTCTAACAATTTTGTTGTTAATATTTCGTTATCCAAATTAATTGACATTGGAGAATTTTTTTTTTACAGAGAATATACAAAGGTACTGTTAAACTTACTATATCAGTCGAATTAATAAATTATTTTCTCCTATGTTATTTGCAACAGTTACCACAAATATACTTGTAACATGATTAAATGAATTATTCATGATATGCTTATTACTACACGAAGGTGATTCTATCGCCATCTTTCTTAGTTGATAGAGATAGTGACAGCTATTGTGGTCAGGTTACGAAATGCAATCGACTGGCGCCACCGGGTTTTGGTCTAACGTCACGTAAATTATATTAATATTTTAGCAAATCACATTTGGTATCTGATCTTTAAAAGATAACTACCCTGTCTTGACTATCTTATCTAGAGCGTAGGTGGCTCAGGGGTTTGAGCACTTGACTTGTAATCCAAGGGTCCTGGGTTCGAATCTCGCCACGTACCAATGTGATTTTCGATTTTTCGAATTTCATATGTACATAATTTATCCGACCTTCTTAAGGTGAAGGAAATCATCGTGATGCAACCTGCACATGTCGGCGATATGTGTGAAGTCAATCAACCCTCACTGGACCAGCGTGGTTGACTGAGGCCTAGTAACTTAGGGTAGACTCCGAGCCCCCTCAATGGGAACGTATAGTGAGTTGTGGTGATGACCCTGTCTTAAATTAGACTTTTGCTAAAACTTCCTCTATGAACATACTTAAGCGAGACTAAAGAGGAACCCAAAGGTGTACGGTCTGATCGCTTGGAGCCTCACAACCGGAATCGTTCGGGTCACCAGCGTTATCTGACATTAACCTAATAGAAGTAAATTACCACCCAAATTGTCCACGAACTGACCTGACATGAGCACATGTTTATCTAGAATGTGTGATGAGGTCGTAGGCCGTTGATTAGTGAAAGTGGTTGCGTGGTTCACACCCCACTTCCCTGATGCAATAAATGTGTTTCTTCACGTACTGACGGACTGACATACGTACAAAGTGATTCCATCACTCACTTTTTACCTCCACACTTATTATACCCTGCGTCGTAAATTACTGTAATTCAATGAGCTTCGCAGAATGACTTTTAGATAACAAAACCATATCATAAAATTGTTACGCATACGTAACATGTCATAACAAAGAAAATTTTCGATTCCCACATAAATCGAAATTACCAATTCATTAGATTCCATTGCCGAAAAATTTTTATAAAACTCGTTGAATGTTTTTGTTAGTTAACATTTATGCATACAAACAAATTTCAGATGACCAATAGAAAAATGACAAAAGTGCTACCTATAATTATAACCCATCAATCTAAAAACCATTGCGTATATTTGATTCTTTAAACGGAGGTCACAGTAATTGGCTTATTGGTAACCGCAACAAATCTTGTAATCATCGGAGGACGTTGCCGCTAATCGCCAAAAATTTTCCGCAGATTGATTTTAATTCCACGACCACAACAAACCAAAAGCAAGCACGTTGCGTTTTATAACTTTTAATTTTCCCATCGCCGTTTATTTCTAAATATTATTTAAATGCTTTTTTAATCAGAAATATTTGTGGTTTATAAGTTTTGGGTACTACATCAATTAGGATATTTCATTCTCAAATTTCTATCATCGTAGGCTGTTATAACATTATTCTAAAAGTCTGCGCACTTGAAATTAAACTATCGCACAACTGTTTAGTCACACTTTGATTCCTATGAGCTTATATGGAGGTGCGCACACTACTCGATTTTTAGTAGTACAACTAAACCGTTGAATTGGCTGCGAAACAATCGACAATCGCACAGCCGTTTTGCGATAGTTTAGTCTAAGGTGTGTGCCCGCTCTAAGCCACGCCTGTGCCAAATTAGGTGATGATTTGCGCAAGAATTCGCCAGCACTGAATACTACCTGTATGCAAGTTATTCTTAAGTAAATACGAGAGTGAATACCTTCTTGGAACGTCGCGTGAGAACTCCTAAGTACGGTTAAGTGTAACTTAACAGTTTCGTAACCGTACGTAAGCAGTCCACGTGTGTTAGGTTTTGTGAGCACGGATGTTCAATTATCGTGCGCAGGAGTGCACTCCAAGTAACACCGGTTACCTCACAGTTACACCTTTGTACACTTGTCCTCATTTTAATTAGACAAAGAAAAATTATATTCGTCTATGACTATTTTAATTGTAGTTTTGAAATTCACATTTAAATTGTTAATTTGAACGTAACATTATACGAATTTTAATGATTTAAATCTTATATCATTTGCGATAATTTGCAAATTTTCTATAACAGGGAGACGGACTGCGGAGCTATAAAACTGCATATAGGGATCGGATACTGTTAATAAGAGACCTAAAAATGTCTAAAACTAAATTAAAAGTATTTAAATTTAAATGTATGTAGGAATATTTTTTGCGAGAATTTAGTTTCAAAGTATTTTCCTAACTTATTTATTATTTAAACTTTATAAATGCATCGATTTCAATGTTATATTATCGAAATCGTTGATGAAGGTTATCGTATACACTAATCTGCATTTTACTAATGTAAATTAAAATGTGTTCAATATTAACCAATATATAATTACAGAATGCATTCTTGCGAAATCGTCTACAAATTTTAAATAATTTATGCAATTGTCAAAAATTTATATTTCAAGTATGTCTTGCGAAATAACATTTATCAATATGAACGTATATTTTAAATGTTATGATAACACAGGTTATGCATGAATGTAATTATAGATTTACTAGCTGTCGCTCGCAACTCTGTCCGCGTGGAAATATATAAAAAATAAGAAGCCTAAATATTTGTAATAAGCTCAATGAAATATGGTATACATCTAGAGCATAGTCTGGAAAGACTATACCATATTTCATCGAGTTCCGTTCAACCTAGGCAGCAAACTCTAACAAACATCCATCTAAACTTTCGCATTTATAGTATTAGAATGATGAGAAATCAACGAAATTACTTAACAAAGTTAGTTTGGATTTTAAAATTGATTGAGCTAAGCTTGGTGGATGGTTTATTTGTAAGTCTATTTATTCGTAAGCTTTCTATAAATGGCTAAAACTTATTATTTTAATTTTTAATACATATTTAACAGTGGTAGAGTCCGCTTTAACATCTTAGCACAAATGGGACGGCTCGTCCGGTGCAATACCACGACCACACAGAAGACAGGCGTGAAGCGGGAGCAATTCCGCCTTTCGTCTGATGAGTGTGGTGCCGGAGACCCAACTTTAGTCCCTTTCCCGTTCCATCCTTTTCTTATAATGAAAGTATTGGATGGGAAAGTGCATTTGACGGTGGAGGAGACGCATAGAAGGGGAAATATCCTCTTTATGGGTGTCTCCTCCTCCGTCGATTTAGGGTAGGCAAAGCATCTGCAATTGCAGATGTCTATGGGCAGCGGTCGCTTCGCCATTTCGGCGGATTTAGGTGGCCGCTTGCTCGTTTGCCACCTTATTGTATAAAAAAATATATATATCGACCTTAATACGTAATACTTATTACCTGCAATATTTTTTTAATTTCAATTGAGTATTTAAGATCTATGTTATCTTAATAACCGATTGATTGGCAAGTTAATTGTGAAAAAACGGTAAAATACAAGATCCACCATAAGATTTAAATTGCTCAATAATTCCCAGTATTTTACCCAAGACCTTCATAGTATGTTAACCCTATAATGCTAAGTGACATTGGCATGAAGCCAAAATAGTATAAAATTGCATATTACGTAAGGTGTTATCTTTCACTATTCCGTATGATAATTAGATGTGAATTATGTCTTCAAACGGTATTTTTATTTGGTTAAAGGTATTTAATAACATGTACCACTTCTCGTAGTACATGATTTAAAAAGCTGCCTTAAAAAATAAATTTCTAGTGTAGTTCGAAGTAGTGACACTATATTTTTAATTATTTTTGTAATTTGACCCCTTTAATGCATTGTACTCAAATTGATGTATTAAAATCCAACAAACGTTACCTTTACTTGATAAGACCAGGGTTTCCAATTAGTTATTTTTTCCGATTGCAATTAGACACAAATTAGTGTCTCATATACGATGAGAAGTTCAGGAAGGAGAAGAACAAATTGGCTTAAAAATCCTCGCCAAGGGCACAACCAAAGTAAGCGTTCTATATTACGAGATTTGTCTATAGTTCAAGTTGATAGGACGATTGCCAACCTTCTTTAAGATGGCATCAAAGGAAATTACCTATTTTTTTTTAACTTAATCGCTTTTATAATTCACGCTGTTCATCGATTTTAGCTCAATTAACTCTTGACTCCGCGTTGAGTAATTTTTACATATTCCGTTTGGTATAAATAAATAATTACATTCATACATAATCTATGTCTTCATAAAATTCAAAAGAGACGTGCATATTTATAACTGTTTTCGCAAGATTTTGTGAAATAAATAAAACTCAATTATATGTATGATTTAATGTTTGTCAGTGTTGCAATGCCGAGCTCCCAAATTTAAAATTTAAGGAATTATTTACCGTCACGGTTTTGTACATTTTTGAGAAATTTAATACCAGTCTTATATAATTTTAATGTCACATTTATTACTGGATTATACTCTTCATTAAAGAAATCTCCTTCATTTATAAAAATCTCACATGCCATTTAATTTCAACTGGATGTCAAAGGTTCAGGGCGATTACAAATAACAAGGGCTTTACCATAAAA
>LD688948.1:4856144-4870665 GCA_003118335.3 Papilio memnon
AAAGGGACCATACGCTACAAACTGCCAACATCAAGGAAGCAAGATTGCCATGGTTTGTCATTATGTCATGTCGTTTTGACATTTACAATTGATCATTTGACAAATATAAACAATAAAATAAAGTTTTTATAATTACACGCAGGTGAGGCCCCACGATAACAGCTAGGTAAGAAAACAAAAGTTAGTAGCCTACGTGTTCTTCCAGACTATCCTCTACATCGATGCCAAATTTAATCGAGATCCGTTCAGCCGTTTAGGCTACAAACTCTAACAAACATACATCCATTCATCTAAACTTTCACATTGATAATATTAGTATGATAATATCCACGCCTACGTCAGCTACTCTCCAGTCCAAGTCCTGTCAAAATCGTGACAAACAGACGGTTATTTATGTTTTTTTAATGGGACATCCGTTATCAGCAACGCAAATACATCTCGTTCACGATTTTTTTTCGATATTACATATAAACAGTCTGTGAAAAAATTGTGGAACTCTGTATCATACTTCATACTAATCATACTAATATTATAAACGCGAAAGTTTAGATGGATGGATGTTTGTTAGAGTTTGTAGCCTAAACGGCTGAACGGATTTCGATATAATTTGGTATAGATGTAGAGGGTACCCTGGAAGAACACATAGGCTACTAACTTTTGTTTTTTTAATTCCACGCGGACGTAGTCGCGGGCGAAAGCTAGTAGTTCATAAGTTCTTTACATAGTTCATAAGTTATTCTGAATAAATGTCTATTCCATTTCATAGAGACACTCCAATTTTATTAACTGTATAGATAAATCACAGTACGTCACATGATCAGAACACTTATTTGGTTTAATTTTAACGTATAACAAGAATATAATTTTACTGAGTTTGATTAAAAATCAACAAGAAATATACTCGCATCGAACCTTTTTGCTTGAAAATAAGACAAAAAGACATTACTTTTTGTGTCATTGTGTCATTATCATAGTGATAAATTAAAAAAAAAACTATTCTATATTCTAGAAATCTCGTTACGTATTGCATAATTAAACATGATCTTTGTTCTCAGCATAAAAGTAAGTATTCTATACTAATATAATAAAGCGTAAACACACACTACTTTGTGGCGTAGGATGTCAGCAATCACAGCATATTTTTGAATATTTTTTTATTTAATAAAAAGCCCTACACTTAGGACACGCTTTAGGCTATATATTTTCACGTTATTAAACATAGGAGATAAATAAATTGGAAAAACCTTTATGTGGGGAAAGGGATCATAAACTACAAGGTGCCAACATCAAAGAAGCAAGATTGCCATGGTTTGTCATCATGTCTTGTCATTTTGACATTTGCAATTGAAAATTTGACAAGAAACAATAAAATAAAATTTTCATAATTTCATACCGATGAAGCCCGAGGGGAACAGCTAGTACAATATAAATTTTATGAAATACATCATCATCATCATCAGTTCACTATACATCCCCAAAGAGGGGCTCGGACCCTACATTTTTAACATGTATCTGATGCTTGCTCTTCATAATACAAGACGTGTAAAGTAAAATTAAAACTTGTTCCAAGCCAATAAAACTCAATTTTATTTGCGATAAAAAATCTGATCTGCTCTACTCTCTAATCTGTACGCACGGACCCTAATAAGGTTTTCTTAAATATTCTTATCTACAATGCGTCATGCTATAGTTGGTACGTACGTATTCAAAATAAAAAAAAAATCAGCCTTGTTATTTGTTAACTCAATGTTGTCTAGCATAGTTAACATTGAATTTCATTTCGTTGTATACGATATACAAGCTATTAAAAGACCTGCTATAATTATTACTTAAAATATGCTTAAAATATTTACTGTTGGCACTGTTTTATGCATGCCAGAGAAGACATTTCCATGTATCTAACAAATTCTCTAATGCACACTATTTCATCCTTTTTTACAGTGCGCAAAGTACACTATGTAGCCTTTGTCATTATATTATTTTTTATAATAGAAAAGTGCAAACGAAGAGCACATCTAATACTATCAATTTATTGGCAAGTTTTATTACGTGGTTAAATCCTGAACAAAATATTTTAACATTAATAAGGGCAATTTATTTAGTTTTTTGTATAGATGTAACACTATTTAAACTTTGCAATATGCTTGTTATATATGTAGCTGTATAAAACAAAAAAGATCATATAATTTCATTCATTCGTTATATTGAGAGCAGAATAGTCGGTACAAAAATGAATATTTGCACAATTTTGCTGATTTTTGCGGTGTGTCAATTTGGTGCTTATGCGTCGAAGGTGAGTTTACTTACACTATTTATCTATACTAATATAATAAAGCGTAAACACACACTTCTTTGTTGCCTAAGATGTCAGCAATTACAACATATTTTTGAATAATTCTTGTTTAATAAAAAGCCCTACACTTACGTCACGCTTTAGACTATATATTTTCACGCCATTAAATTTAGGGGGTAAATATTTTGGATAAAAACCCTAATGTGGGAGTCCATATGTTGCTGCCAACATCAAGGAAGCAAGATTGCCATGATTTGTCATCATGTCATCTTGACATTTGCAATTGATAATTTGACAAATTTAGGTAAACAATTAAATAAAGTTTTTATAATTTTACGCGGATGAAGCCGCAAAGGAACAGCTAGTTGTGTATATAATTGTATTTTACAAAAAATCTGTCTGTCCGTAAGGTTGGTAATTTCCTGAACGGGTGGACCGATTTTGACGGGATAGTAGCTGATGCACACAGGAATATTACAATGTTTAATTCTGTGTTAAGGGTCGAGTAGCTAGCGATCGCTACTTACATATAATTAAATATATCAAAACCGTACTACCATTTCTGATTTGTATTCGTTCATTTTTGTATATTCATTGATATTTGTATAACTATACTAGCTTTCGCCCGCGACTCCTATGTCGTGGAATTTAAAAAAAAATGAGTAGCCTATATGTTCTTTCAGGCTATTCTCTACATCTATACCGAATTTCATCAAAATTCGTTCAGCCGTTTAGACTAAAAACTCTAACAGACATCCATCCATTCATCTAATCTTTCGCATTTATATTATTAGTATGAAGTATGATAGTATGATTACAAAAATATCCAAATAATTCTTACTCAATTGCCACACAAATAGTGAATAATGTCTTGCTTATCGAGTTTTTTTGATTAATTATATTTATACAAATCTAAATAAAAACAATCTAGACGGAAGTTCGTAGAAGTTCTTGAATATAAACGATTTAAAACAAATACATTTTTTTACGTTTATATTTACCAGGATAGCAAAAAAAAGGTTCGGCTTATTAAACGAAATTCTAAAACTTACAATTTTTATCTTCCACAGGTACCCTTTAATATGCCAGCAAAGTTTTCCCAAAAAGCGAAGGCTGCAGGCGAGAAATGTGTTAAAGAGGACGGAGCACCGGCTGACTTTATGGAAAAACTATTCCCGTGGAATTATCCTAAAAATGATGCCAATGAAAAAGCTGTATTCTGTTATCTTAAAATTGTAGGTTTAATAAATGAAGATGCCATATTTAACACTGAAAAAGTGATTCCCATTTTTTCCAATAGTGAAAAATTCGAGGAAATCAAAATTGCCTTCGCTGAATGTAAAGTGTTAAAAGGGAAAAGCCCACAGGAGACTGCATTCCTCATATCAGAATGCTTTTTTGACAAAGCACCCATCAGGTTGTATATGTAAAACTGCTTATAGAACAGTAAACAAAAATTTTAAATTACAGAGTTAATTGTTTTTGTTCTGGAGAAAAAATAATTAGTAGAAATAAACCTTATTTAGTTAGCATTTTTTGTTTGATTTCCATTATATCTTGCAACCAAAAAAAAAATCGACGAGAACATTTATTTGACAAACATCCGTTAGGATACGAAAACATCTGTGTTCTACGTCTATGCCAAATTTCAGCGATATCCGTTGAGCTGTTCTGGAGATACACAGTAACAAATATCCATCCATTTCAACTTTCGAATTTATAATAGGTGCATTTAAGATTAACACACACAAGCCAAGCAACTTTGAAGGTTTAACAAATAACTAGAGAAGAAATTAATGAATTATGCAAAAGTTAATTAACATTAGTGACGACTGAAATTAAATACGAGAACCTGTAGTTCCGATGCCACATTGGGTGGTAATAATAATAATCATTGTGACGTAGCCGATTACAATAAAAACATGATTACATAATAAGTACTTGATAAATAAAGACAGCATTAATGATACATAAATATTATTTATTTAAGAGATTTATAAAATGTATTTCGTAATCTTAAATAAAAAATGTTGACCCTTTACATATTTATTTTAATAATCTATATCATTTTCAAATAAATATCCATATAATATTCCAGAGGAATCGTTTTACAGCGATAAAGATACGGGAGCGTTTTTAAAGAAACAATCTACTATCTTGTAGGTAGTTTCATACTGGTCTTTAGCTTTCGATGCGTTACATTCGTTGAATGTTTTCTCAATAGCTTCTTTCTTGTCGCTGTTGGCGAAGATTTTCATAGTCCTTTCATAATTAAAATAACCTTGATCGTTTATCAAACCCATTGTTTTGCAAAGGCAGAAGAAATATTTTTCATTTGTTTCGTTTTCGGGGAGATTCCAAGGTAACGTGTTGGTCAAGGAGTCGGCCGGAGCTCCGGTATTCTTAATGCATTGATCTGCAGCTACCTTCACTTTGTCAACCATCTGCGTTGGCATTTTAAGAAGCACCTGTGAAATAAAGACGTATTAAATCACAGCTTTTGCCGGTGGTTTGATCACGCGTTAGTAGACGGCACAGTGCAGATGAGTGCAGGATGCAGTCAGCGTTAGTGGGAGGGAGTCATCGGCAAAACCTTCTGCGTGAAGCTAATAAAAATTAGTACACAGTACTTTATGAAATTATGCATGAATGGAGATAACGCACAGGAAAATATATCAATTAATATTCGGAGGTGATGAAGATATTTTTTTATTTCTTCTACCCTCTATCTACTGAAGATAAATAAGGTAGTTACGGGTAAACAGTTAACTTGCTAGCTCATATAAATTAAAAAACATTCAAAAACTAGCTGTGGACCGCTACCTCGTCCGGGTGGAATTAAGAGAATTAGTAAGAAAATATCTGTCTCTTTAGAGTATGTTTAAGATCCCTTGACCCGTTCTATAGATACGAAGTTACCATCTATCCATCAATCCAATGCATTTATAATATTAATGAGATTTGATAAATACAAAAAGACTTACCGGTGAAGCATTTGCTCCCAAAAGACAGGCAGATATAAGCAGAACTGAGTAAATCATTTCGCTAAGTAAATATTGTAGATGATGAACAAAGCACGCACAAAGTACAGATGACTTACTAAATTATCATTACCGGTATTTATACAATTATCTACGTTTATATAATTTGACATCGAGTCTTAAATACTGAATAAATTACCAAATTAACAGAAAAAAAAATTTGCATGTTTATGACTATATAGTTTTTGTAGTTAGTTTTTGTAATATTTACATTTGCATATATTATATAATAATAATAATTTCACATTACAAAAGTCAGAAATTTAAATCATTTAGCAAATAAGAAGGATGGGAATAACAATTTCGATTTCTGATAACTCTATCGACCGACAGATTTTCATGTATTAACACTTGTCTACTTCAATGGAATTTAAAAAAGTATTTAATTAAAAAAAAACAATTAAAAGCAAAACGCACTGAGCCAATTTTATTTCCTACCTGGTGTTTATGATTCCAACTCCAATCTTATTGACAACCATTTATATGATTAAAACTTGCAACTAAAACCAGTTTATATTTAGACATGGTACTATTTGACCGCGAAAAAAGAAACAGAAATTAAAACAAGTTTTTTATTTAAAAAAATACAAAGTATTTTGTACAAAACATTTTTTTAGATGTTACAAATAGTTCACTATACATTTAATATACAAATACGTGCAGTGCAATTGTGACAGGTGAGTTTGTATAGAAGCAGTTAGCGATCTTGTAAATAGTAATATAAGCGTTCGGTCCAGTAAGTTCGTTACAACGATTCAACAATTTTCTATACAATTCCACATCTTGTGACTTCAGGGAGTCGTAGAAGAGGTCAATGAACTTGTCAACCATAACTTTGCCATCTTTATCGTAGAATTCCATTTCTTTAGCAATGCATAGTAAGAATTTTCCGTTAACCTCACTTTCTTCTACCTTCCATGGTAAGAGTTTCTGCGCTGCAGCAGGGCTGGCACCTGACTCTCTGACGCATATCTCGGCTTTTCTCGTGATAAGTGATACAAGATCTGGTTCAAGTACAAGGATAGGCTGAAAAGTAAAAAAAAAACATTATAAGTATTGATATGAGAAGCAAATTTCTTATACCCCTTAAAGTGCATAGAACTATTTTTAAAATAAACGTTTTTGAAGAATCAAGTAAATACTAAAAATATTATATAACAAAAATATGTTAGCCATCAATGATAATTAAATTATATATTTAATGATGTATTATTTCTTGAAAAAAAAAAAACGAATATGTAAGGCTGCAATTAACTACCTAGCATGTAATTCAAGATTTAAATAAAAATTTGAATTTTGAATACGCTTCTATAATATAAGAATAAAAAACTCTAACTACCTTATTTCCTTCGCTACTCGTATGGCCGTGCGACTGCGCTACAACCACTATACCAAAGATCAATAAAATGTTAATGAACATTTCGATTGAAATTAAAATTGAATCAATGATTTGAAGAGTCCACTGCTAACACTTGAAGTGTTACAATCACTGAATAACCAATAAAGTGGAAAATCTTTTTATACTTTACATTTAGTTGTTTTCGTGGCGATAGCGTTTAAGATTCCTTATTAATCCATTATTTATCATCTTTAAGCTAATTGGGCTTTTAGGGATCGGTGGCTCAAGGACTATGTGTAAAAGCTACATTCATTTTATTTGAATAATAACTTAAAAGTCTCTCCTTCCTTATTTCTTTGTAAAGTTAACTGCATATGACATATGAATAGGTTTTTTAACTATATGTTTAAAATACCTTGACTTGATCAAATTATCAATTTAATTATATTCTCTCTCCATTGAAGAACCCCACAGAAAATACCTTGCATTCGCATCTGCTTGTTTGATACTTTGACTTTTAACGACGGAAAAAAAGAAACAAGTGAACAACAAAATCGATGCAAATACCACCAATTAGAATGTAATAAAACAAAATCAAGACTTTTAAATAAATAGTTTCATTAGTGTTTCAATTCTAATAATTTAATTTCCTAAGTTCGACGGTTCAATTATATCGGAAAGTATCTACCTTACCTTACCCTACTTTCGTAGAGTCGGCGCACCGGGTTTTCGTCCTCCAAATATCTCTATCATCCGTCATCTCAGTCATCACTTCCTTCTTGATCATGTCACTTTTCACGCAATCCATCCATCTCTTTCTAGGTCTACCTCTACCGGTGTACACCTCCACATTCAAAACTAACATCCTTTTTCATTTTTTTCCCCTGACATCTTTTTCTCAAGGACCTGGGGTGTAGGTGTTTTTTATTTTCAAAATAAAGGTTTACAAAATTCTATATCTAAATTTACATCAATCTTATCTCTATATCACAGTTTTATCACATCCTCTAGCCTAGTTTCATCATCATCATCATCACCAGCTCACTATACGTCCACACCGAGGGGCTCGGAGCTTACCCTAAGTTAGGGTGACTAGGCCTAGTTTAAAACAGTGAAATTTAATTAAAACTATTATAAAATAAAACTTGACTAGAGTGCGACTAAAACTAACATCCCTCATGTTACATGCGATTCATTCCTCCTCATAACATATCTGAAAGTATATCGCCTGCTTAAATAAGTTAAAAATAACGAAAGAAAAGTTTGTCGCCATAAAGCATCTAAGCACTGATAGTGAGCCAATAAATAGTGAGGCCAATATAATTCTCGTTAATACGAGGTGATTTCCGCGAATTATCTAGAATATTCAACAAGAAATACTAGAAAAGTTACTCGTATTTTCAAAAGTTTTTGCTTAACAAAAGTAAAACGCAAATGCATAGTGAATAATTTCAACAAAAACTGTTCTGTATTCTATAAATGTATTCACAACACGGGACATTTATTTTTCGCATAAAATATATTTCTACATCTTATTATAACAAGTTTTCTTTGAAATAAATTTATATCTCGTGATTATGTAAGTAAAATATTATTACTATGACAATATAGAAAACTCGGTACTAACATATGTTGTAAACATTTAGATTTGGCATAACCTTAGTAATCTTAGTCTTAGTCTTAGTAATAACATAATATTATAATATAGGATGGATGGATGTTTGTTAGAGTTTGTAGCCTAAACAGCTGAACGGATCTTGATGATATTTGGCATAGACGTAGGGGATAGTCTGGAAAAACACATAGGCTACTCACTTTTGTTTTTTTTTAATTCCACGCGGACGGAGTCGCGGGCGGAAGCTAGTAGATAGATTTATAATAAATCTGACACAATTGTACATTAACATGAGTGGTCGAACAACTTATTAGCCAAATATTAAAACAATGAAAGGGGTATTAGGAGCCAAATGCGTGTTTTGTAAACTTTTATCACACTAGATAAGTAAATAATGATTTATGATAACAATCTGCTTGCATCTCCTTGGAAAGTTTGAGTAAGTCGGAACCGCACTTTACTGTCCACTGATCTTGGTTATTCTTAACGTTGAACTTTAAAACATCATGTATGTGTAATTAACATATATTTGTATCAATTTAATGCCAAGTTTTGAGGTTATATGTAAAAACTTCGGGGCAAATTAATTTAGCAGATAAAAGGAAAATTCATTTGGCTTTTTACTTGAAATAAATAAAACACGTAAAAGATTTTGTAATTTACTCATTCATTGGTTACTCTGAGAGCAAGATAGTAAAAATAAGTGAATTCACAAAAATGAACATTTTCATAATATTGCTGATTTCTGGTATTTGCCTGTTGGGCACAAATGCGTCGAAAGTAAGTCAGTTTAAACTTGTTCAATATTAATCCTAATCTATACTAATATTATAAATAGCAAAGATTTGTATTTTTGTATGTATTGAAATAACTCAAAAACTACTGGACCTATTTCAAAAATCCTTTCACCATTAAAAAACTACGTTATCAAGGAGTAACATAGGTTAAGTCTTTATTATTTTTATATTTCATGCGGGCGAAGTCGTGAGCAACAGCTAGTATGTAATAAGCACTTATCGTACTCTCACAGTAATATTTCCTTTCGCTGTATTTTTTTTATTACGAGAAAATTCCATCTATTTTTGGACATACACAAATTGCGATTGCTGTATCATTTTGTTCGTGATATTTATGTTAACTAAATTATTTTGCTGGATTACACATGCAGTTTCGTAGAATAATCTTTCAAACCAACCCTTAATTATATAATAACTATTCTTTATTTTACAGGTACCTTTCAAAATGCCAACAAAGTTTTTCGAAAAAGCCAAGGTGGTAAGCGATATATGTGTAAAAGAAGTTGGTGCACCTTCAGACTTTATGGAACATCTTTTCCCATGGAATTATCCCAAAAATGAACTAAACGAAAAGGCTTTGTTGTGCTTCGTAACAACCTTGGGTTTGGCAAATCAAGACGGTATATTTTACACGGAAAAAGTGCATCCAGTTTTTGCCAGCAGTGAAAAGTTCGAAGAAATCAAGAAAGCGTTCGCAGACTGTGAAGGCAAAAGAGGGAATAATCCACAAGAAACCGTATACGTCATATCAGAATGCTTCTTTGACAAAGCACCTATCAGGTTCATGATGTGAAAGTATTCATAAAATATTTTCAGATAAATTAAACACTTTTGAACAAGTTTGACTTCTCTAAAAAAATAATTAATCGAAATAAACCTTAGTCTGCATTGTTTACTTTTGTTTCATTTATCCCCATCTTTTGTAACCACAAAAAATTTAAATCAAACATTTTTAATATCCATTCCACTACCACATATATAGAGAAACTAGCTGTTCCCATGCGGCTTCATCCGCGTGAAATTATAAAAATTTTATTTCATTGTTTACCTAAATTTGTCAAATTATCAATTGCAAATGTCAAAATGACATGACATGTTGACAAACCATGGCAATATTGCTTCCTTGATGTTGGCAACAAGTTATGGTCTCTTTCCCACATTAGGGTTTTTATCCAAAATATTTACCCCCTAAGTTTAATGGCGTTAAAATATATACCCTAAAGCGTGACGTAAGTGTAGGGCTTTATATTAAAAAAAAGAATTATTCAAAAATATGCTGTAATTGCTGACATCTTAGGCAACAAAGAAGTGTGTATTTACGTTTTATTATATTAGTATAGATAAGCGCAGGGATGTATGTTTGCTTTGAGAGATAAATCAATTAACTTCAATTAATTTTAAAATGCCCATTGCGCACCCTTGGATATTGCGCACCCTTGCTCGTAGACCGCGGTGGCCTGGTCTTTGTGATTCCAATTCGAAACTAGATGGTAACCATTTAAATATACTTGTACTTATAACCAGTTTCTCAATACTCTGGAGATAGTACTCATTACCCGTGACAAAAGAAACACATAAATTAAATAAGAATTTTATTAGCAGTATGATATAAAATCATTTGTGGAAAAAGTATACAAAACATTACAAAAAGTACATGTAGCATATCTTAATATACAAGTACGTGCAATGCCATTTTAACAGGCGTATTTGTATGGAAACAGTTAGCGATCTTGTACACAGTGTAGTAAGCGTTCGGTCCAGTAAGTTCGTTACATTGAGCCAACAATTTTCTGTAAGATTCCACATCTTGCGACTTCAGGGAGTCGTAGAAGAGGTCAATGAACTTGTCAACCTTAAGTTTGCCATCTTTCTCGTGGAATTCCATTTCTTTAGCAAGGCATAGTAAGAATTTTCCGTTAACTTCACTTTCCTCTACCCTCCATGGTAAGAGTTTGTGCATTATAGCAGGGCTGGCGCCTGAATGTTTAACGCAAATATCGCCTTTTGTCGTGATCAGAGATACAAGATCATGTTCAAGTGGAAGGATGGGCTGAAAAAAAAAATACATTAAACGTATGCCTTGTCCTATTTTAAGGTAATTGCTTAATTGGATGAACGTAAAATTTGACACAGGTAAAGTTAATGTAAAGAAGCCTAAAGCCTTAAAGAATCATTTTGATGAAAATAAAAAAAACCGTTTTGGATTTTCAATCAAGGAGCAAGCGACTCTGTCCTCGTGTAATTAAAAAAACTAAAGAAACTAACCTATGTGTTCTTTCAGACTTACTTCGACATCTATGTCAAATTTCATCAAGACCCGTTCAGCAGATTAGGCTACAAACTCTAACATCCATCCATCCATCTAAAATTTCGCATTTAAATTATTACTTACATTAACTTTTGCCCGCGACTTTGGCTGCGCGAAATTAAAAAAGAAATACCTAGTATTTTTATAATAGAAGTATAGAACATATATTCTTTCAGAGATCTATTAAGCCGTATTGGAAATACATAGCAACAAACATCCATCCATCCAAACTTTCATTTATAATATTGTGTGTTTAGTCATCTTGGATCGGGTTTTTTAATATAGTTATGACATAAAAATAAAAAAATAAATATTTTGTTTCTTGAAAAAAAAGTAGAACTAAAAAAAGTTGCAATAGTTAGTATATAATTTGAGATCATCAAAAAGATAAATTAAAAATAATAATCCGAATAATCTTGACTTCACATTAAAAAATATAAAAATTAAAAAAACTCTACCTTATTGCCTTCGCTACTCGTATGGTCGTGCGACTGCGCTACAACCACTATACCAAAGATCAATAAAATGTTAATGAACATTTCGATTGAAATTAAAATTGAATCAATTATTTGAAGAGTCCACTGCTAACACTTGAAGTGTTACAATCACTGAATAACCAATAAAGTGGAAAATCTTTTTATACTTTACATTTAGTTGTTTTCGTGGCGATAGCGTTTAAGATTCCTTATTAATCCATTATTTATCATCGTTATGCTGATTGGGCTTTTAGGGATCGGTGGCTCAAGGACTATTTGTAAAAGCTATTTTTAATAAACTATATTTGCCTGCGACTTCTTCCGTGAGAAAATAAAAATATACTTTGTAAGTAACCATCAAACTTTCGCATTTATTAGTATGAAATAGTATGATTTCAATGTTAACTTACAAGTTACCTTTACTACCTTATTTCTTTTTAAAAATGCCGACATAACACATACACATATGCAATAACTAGAAAACCATATCATACTAATAATATAAATTCGAAAGTTTAGATGGATGGATGTTTGTTAGAGTTTGTAGCCTAAACGGCTGATCGGTTTTTGATTAAATTTGCTATAGATGTAGGGGATAGTCTGGAAGAACACTTAGGCTACTCACAGCTGGTTTTTTTAATTCCACGCGGATGGAGTCGCGGGCAAAAGTTAATAATACATACATTAAACTTGCGTTAGTTAATTAACCGCGTGGGATTAAAAAATCAAAATGACTTATAACATTAGTAGGATTTTCGAGGAAGAACCCAACAAAAATATCATCCATTCGTGTCTGCCATGTCTGATAAATTGACCTTCAGCGATCGAAAAAAAAAGAAACAAAGTGAACAATAAAATCGGTGCGAATACCGCTAATTACAATGCAATAAAGCTAAATCAACACTTAAAATTAAAACGTTTATTACAGTTGAATTAATGTTTTAACTCTTGGACTAGCATTATATGTTGATTTGGTTAAAAGCCAAAGTAATTACCGAGGCATCATAGGTAAACGTGTAAACGCACTATCTTGATTTATTCCATCTACAAGAATACCGTATTGGCAACCATCAATTGTAGCGATATTGTAAAACCGGTAATCAACCTTTCAAGGAGTCCACATCGGTATAGTACTGACTAGACTTTTTATTCTTAATTTTATTATATTATTCTTAAGACGCTGGTCGATAATGATCAAATTAAATACAACTCCTACATTTATTCATTTTATCTCACAGTATTCAGTAAACTTATAAGCATTTTATGAATAAGCTAATGCTGTAAGTATCGTATTTGAGTATTAACTATATTATGTGTTGTAATGTTTTATATTATTTGTCAAATTATAGAGTTTATATTTTACTAGCTTTCGCCCGCGACTCCAAACGCGTGGAATTATAAAAAAAACTGAGTAGCCTATGTGTTCTTCCAGACTATTCTCTATGTCTATGCCAAATTTCATCGAAATCCGTTCAGCCGTGTAGGCTACAAACCCTAACAAACATCCATCCATCCATCTAAAGTTTCGCATTTATAATATTAGTATGATAGCTATGCGTCCCATCCCCATACAGAATATGAACTCATTTCACTGTTCAAGAATGTAATGAAAAACACTAAATCGATTTTGTTACCGTTTTATTGAAAGCATCATAGTAGTATCAAATTACAAAAATATTTTATGTTCTTATTGCACAGCCATTACCACTGGAGATTTTGTGTGGAAGCAATTTGCAACTTTATAGACGGTAAAGTATTGATTTTTGCCGCTTTCTTTATTGCAATTTTTCATTAATTGTTTGAATTTTTCTATATCGTACTCCTTCAGCGAACTCTTGAAGAGCGCAATAAAGTTATCTACATTCAAGTGACCATTTTCCTCGTCGCATTTTAATTCCTTGCTTAAACAAAGTAAAAATTTTCCATTCGTTTCATTTTCTTCTAACTTCCATGGTATCAGATTTGTTAGTAGTTCTGGGCCAGCTCCGACTTCCTTGTAGCATTTCCCCGCATTTACGGAGATTTGTTCTACCAATTTTGGATCCAGTATGACGATTGGCTAAAATATGTTAATAATCATCATTAGTTACATCAAATACAATGTTGTTTTTATACTTTTCAGTGACAACGGCAAAAGAAATTAAAGGTCAAAATATAATACAAGAGTAACCATAGAATATACCAGAAATTAAAATTGTTAGGTCCTGCTTTTCTTAAGTTGAGCAGATGTAAATGGCATTGCAGCGACAGTAACTAATACTAAGGCAACATTAACAATCATCATCATCATCACCAGCTCACTATACGTCCCCACTGTGGGGCTAGGAGCCGACCCTAAGTTTGGGGTGACTGGGTCAACCACGATGGCGCAGTGCGGGTTTAAAACGGGTGTTCAACATTGTTAATGTTTATCTTTAAATGTAATAAAGTATAACATATTCTTCGTCGTTTAATCTTACTAATATAATATTATAAATGCGAAAGTTTAGATGGATGTATGTTTGTTAGTGTTTGTAGCGTAAACGGCTCAACGGATTTCGATTAAATTTGGCATAGATATACTCTGGAAGAACACATTTGTTTTTTTTAATTCCACGCGGACGGAGCCGCGGGCGAAAGTTAGTAATAATCATAAAATTATAAACAATTACC
>LD688948.1:4905504-4926059 GCA_003118335.3 Papilio memnon
CCCATTGCTCATTTAGTCAGAAAACATTTATCCCGATCACAAGTTCACAAATGCCCTAAAATAAGCACTATAATTTACCTGCAACAGCAGCACATAATAACAAGAGCCCTCTTGTGATGGCGGACATTTTGAAAGTATAACTAGATTTTTACCGATAAAACGTTTTTATATAAAATTTATTTATCATTCAATTATTAATCCCTATTTGCGATAACTTATAAACTCCGGCCATAAAAATGTCAATTAATTATTTTCCTGAATCCTAATTGGAGCATTACCGTTAAGTAATAACTGGAAATTTCTATCAGTGATAAATATTTTAAAACATTATCTTTTCACTTTATGCATGTTATAGGGAAAATGAAAGGAATACGTTGCCATCTAAGTTTCACGGATTGAATGTTTTAATAGACAAAGAGTGTACATCTTAGTGAAATTAATTTCAACTTGGTCTTTTCATATTTGATACTAAATAAAATTGATTATACTATTAAATAAAAACCAATTATCAACACAGATTTCTGAGTAATTCTAACATGAACTCGTCTTTAATATTGTTCATAAAATAACTACTAAAATACATTTTTTACGTAGACCATGACAAATAGATAACAGACCAAGTTAACCAAGCTCGTAAAAGTGTAATTAATGGTTGCACTTCCTTCCGAGTTGGTATTTGTTGAGCCTGCTTAGTTCATTACAATCTCATTTAAATTCCTTATCAATAACTATATCAAATGTCATTTTTAGAAGGCGTTATCATTTAAGGTCGTATTTATCGGTCAAGGTGACTCCGAATACAAACTTCATAAAAGACTAGACCATATTTATAGAAATTATCTAAGTAATCTTGAGAGAGTTCCCTTCGGTGATTATCTCATTAACAATGATAAGGCCCCAAGTGTCCCTCTGCATACATTTATCATTAAATCTATTAAAGATAAGATAAACAGTA
Source organism: Papilio memnon (assembly GCA_003118335.3). Lineage (NCBI taxonomy): Eukaryota > Metazoa > Arthropoda > Insecta > Lepidoptera > Papilionidae > Papilio > Papilio memnon. Next base: position 4,906,460 of record LD688948.1, read on the forward strand.
TAAATAATCACAATATAATTATTTAGTTAAAAATCTTCAGTTAAAGTCTTTGCAACTTCGCCATGAAACTGCCTGTGTTCATCGTGTCGATTTTACTCGTACGGTGTTAGTATTGAAAAACTTTATGTAAAACTCGAAAACTTAAATTTTAGTTAATGTGATAATTATCATCGTTTTTTCCGTGTATCACGAAATATGTCAAGGAATATAAGCTTAAGACAATAGTCAAATGCATAATTATTTATGTAAGCTAATGTTTTGCGATTTCCATTTTTATCCTATCAGTAACAGACTTATAACAAGAATTAATTTGATTAAAGAAATAAATATGTTTGATTTATACAGTGTGGTTTGGTCATGCAATTCCTATGACGCCTGGTGACAACAGCCATTATATTGAAGGAGTCAGTCGGTACATTTGGATGCCTGACGGTGATGACATACACCACCTCGTGGATTTGCAAGAAGAACCCGATGTGGAACTATTAACGGCTAGAGACAGCAATCACAATCAATACTGGCTTTATACCAGGTACCTAGTTATTTTGAATTTTTAATGCTGATGAAGAATTTTTGTTCAAATTTATAATCGAAATAGAGATAGGCAAGCTCTTGGACTATTGTATTAAGCATTGTGTTTAGTCTTAATGCTAAAAGAAACTGATAGAATAACTAGAAAAGAAAATGAAGAAGGTAATTGTATGTAAAATGACCAAAGTGTTATATTTCAAGCTATTTGTACTCTAGGTCATAGAACTACAGTTATCTAATAATAATCTTTAATTTATCTTAATATGTACACGCCTAAAAACTTATAAGTGACCAAGTCCTTATTACGATGCAAGAATAAATATAAAACAATTGTCATCATTAAAATATTCTAACATTTATTTCAGATCTAATCCTGACTCGGCACAAATCATAACATACGAAGAGAAAGAGTCAATTACAAATTCAAGTTACAATAGTAAAAAGCCTATAAAAGTTATAGTACACGGTTGGAATAATGATGGTAATGCTAATGTTAATCGAATGGTAAAAACCGCTATACTAGATACACTAGATGCTAACGTTATCGTAGTCGACTGGAAACGATTAGCAAGTTCTAATTACGTATCTGCGTCTAATGGTATCCCAGCTGTGGGCGACCATCTTGGTCACTTTCTGACATGGCTGATTGATACCGCGGGTGGAGACTGGAACGAGGTACACTTGGTCGGCTTTAGTTTAGGCGCCCACGCTGTTGGTATAGCCGGTCGTACGGCTAAAAGAAAACCGGCAAGAGTAACAGGTAAATGAAGGTGCTTTCCAGTTAACCGATAGCTACTGCATTCTTAATTAAAGACTTATTCTGGACCCTTTGCAAGTCGCGGATTGCGATTCAACTTAGAACTCTTAGAACAAAGCAGTCTTCAAAATTCGTCAATTTTTTGTCTTGAAAATTTGAACTTTTAGTAATAATAGATATTTCATCTTCCAGCACTAGACCCCGCAGGTCCACTATGGGTGGGCAATCCACATGCATTAAACACCAGTTCTGCACATTACGTGGAAGCTATTCACACGGATGGTGGTTTCCTCGGCATGTCCGAGGCGTTGGCTCATGCTGACTTCTTCCCCAACAGCGGCAAGCATCCGCAGCCCGGATGTTGGATCAGCACGTGCTCGCACAGTCGCTCCTACAGACTCTTCGCCTCCAGTATATACACAGACCATTTCGTAGCGAAACGCTGCAATGATACAAATGAGGCGCATAACAACCAGTGCAACGGTAGCGAATTCAATATGGGCAACTGCGATATAAACAAACGAGGGTAATATTATATAATATGTTTTTCTGCTTTATCGTGCATTACAACTCTACACACTCCCGAAGTCTATCTTTTTTGCTATTGCTTTGGATGTTGAAAAATAACACGCGGAATGATAATAAGTACATTTGTTTTTCATATTAAACACAATTATTCTTTCAGATCTGGTATTTACGGCTTGAGTACAGAACGAAAATGGCCCTTCTGAAAATCCTAGCTTTTAAAAAGATAATTTTAATTTTTCTTAATGTTAATAAAAAGTTATCTTTATCTTATTGTTTCTGTTATTTATTACGTCCTCAAAATAGGCATAAAATCATGAATGAATTATTGTCTAAAATTACAATGGATTTAACGTTAAATCTTTCAATACTATTGTATGTACTGACACAACAAGATGTATTTGCATTGCTAACGACCCATTTAACCTATTAAATCCGCATCTATAACCGCCATATTCAGAAAAATGTCATTTCCATGCAATATATTAAAGTTACGCATGTGGTCGCTTTGGAAAATGTAGACCCATTTCGTTGATTAGTACATTTCGTGTCTTTTGTGTGCCATGATTTTTGTTAAGATGATGATCAATAAACCCAGTATTTTTTTTAACAACTCAGTGTAGTTGCAGACCTTTATAATCTTTTCAAAAGAAACCGACCTAAGCAACTCCAAAAATTCTTTACCAATGCCTTGCTTTCCATTTTTAATTAATATATTTTTATAACGAACACTAACATAGCTAATACTAAATTATGAAAACATTCCATGGTAATCATTACTTGATACATGCTATTTACAGGCGTACGCAAAATATTTGAATGTCGCGATAAGGATGCACAACATGTTGCACGAAAGCAATGTAAATATTAACGATTCAATTGTATTATCATGAGCACCATAAGATAGTATTGTACTATATTCTGTCAGTTTGTTGAACAATTGAACAGTTCGAAGACTCAAGTTAGTGTGTTTATAAGGAGAATATGGCACGGTTCCTGATATACGCGTATTTGTCAGGTAATTAATTATATCTTGCGATTTTCGGTACTAAATTAAAAGATGGAATTTAAGGAGCTTTTCTTGACTTCCTCGTATCTTTTTCTTCAAATAGTCATAATATGTTTCAGTTAGCACTGTAGCCTGTACATTAAACAATAATGTTATTAAAAATTATGGATATTATCCTAATAGCGAAGATAGATTTTTATTTATGCTTGAAAATGAGTCTGTTGATGAAGAACTGATTACAGAGAATGCTAAAAAATCCTACAACACTTACTGGTTATATACTAGGTTAGTACATTTGTTTGGTATTGTATTACAACAGAAATATTTCTTTAATGTTTTTAAGTTTCTATATAAAAGAACACAATTTAGTATACCGCGAAATAATTGGAGTAAAAGTACATAAGTAGATTATTATAAAAAAATATGTTTACATAACAAAATACAAATCTATACTAATATTATAAAGAGGAAAGATTTGTATTTTTGTAAGTATTGAAATAACTCAAAATCTACGGGGTCGATTTCAAAAATTCTTGCACCAATAAAAAGCTATGTTATCACTGAGTAACATAGCATGGGCTATATTTTTTAGTATGTTTTTAAAAATTTCAAGTAGACGAAACGCGAGCGATGGCTTATACGATAGTCTATAAGTTGTAATAATAATTTCAGAACAAATCCTTATAATCCAGAATGTTTTGAACCTGGAAACAATTCAAGTATAGAAGATTCTAATTTTAATATTACTGATGTCACAGTTTTTTTAGTACACGGATGGAACGGCAACGGATGGAATAGTATGAATAACTTATTAACTAAAGGTAAACGAAAAATAACAATTCAATTAGAAAATATTGTAGTTGGCGAAATAATCAAATCAGTAATGAAAGATCTGACTTCTCTACCTTCATTAAACATGTGTTCGACAATTTTAAAGGTTTATTTCCCTCATCAACAATCATCATCAACTTGCCCTTATCCTTTACGGAGGGTCTGGACAATGTGTGCGGCTCTTCCATATATTTCTATCAGCCGTCATATCTGAATCCACTTCCTTTTTAAGCATATCCTCTTTCACACAATCCATCCATACTTTTTTCGGTCTTCTCCTTCCTTTGTAATCATCCACATTCATTCTTAACACTTTCTGGTTTGAAGACATTAAATGAACCAAGAACATTGAATACCTATTGACATAAAAATTGAAATCATAATCATGTTTTTAGCATTTCGCAAAGATAACCACGTGAATGTCATAGTTGTGGATTGGAGCAAGCTTGCTAACAAAAACTATATCACTGCAAAATTAGGCGTTCCAGATGTCGGAACAGCTCTTGGACAATTTATAAACTGGCTGGTAACGTTAGGAATAAGCTATGATACTGTACATTTAGTTGGCTTCAGTCTTGGCGCCCATGTTGTGGGTAATGCAGGAAGGGAGACAAACTCACGCGTTAGACGGATAACTGGTAATATTTCCTTTTATTTTGATAAAAAATTATCGAGACGACGAAACTTTTTAACAATACTTTCTTTAAAATCACATGAATTATACCAAAGATAAAATAAGATGACGCATTATAAATAAATGTTTATTTACGAGATCTATACTAATATTATAAAGAGGAAAGATTTGTATTTTTGTATATATTAAAATAACTCAAAACTATTCTGCCGAATTTAAAAATTCTTTCACTGTAAGAAAGGTAACTTATCTGTGAATAAGATAAGGTCGCGAGCAACAGCTAGTTTCAAATATGAGTAAACAAAACAATGCATTTCTTAGTTTTTTCTTTATTTTATCTAAATATCTACAATATATAGGTTTAGATCCAGGCGGTCCATTATGGAAGAATGACAAAAATAGATTAATGTCGAGTGACACGCAATACGTCGAAGTTATTCATACTAATACAGCTTTATATGGTTACGGAGATTCTTGCGGTGACGCTGACTTTTATCCCAACGGCGGCTATAAAATGCCCGATTGTGTCCTTAATTACTGTTCTCATCGACGATCATACGAATATATGGCGACAACACTTCAAAACAATCAATTCTTGGCAAACGAATGCAATAATCTTCAAGATGTACTCGAGAACACTTGTACTGGTACTCTCTATCCAATGGGAAACAGCGATTTAACGAAATCTAGGTAAGTAAATAGACTTGCCTTTGTTTATTTTCTTTTAATCTTATACAACAACTAAAATTTTAACACTTCACAGATCTGGAATATTCAGAGTGAACACTTGAAAACGAAACCATTTCAATTTTTTTGAAGCCAACACTTATCTTGTGGATTTCTTCACCTGAAATTAAGAATACATTTAATTTTGTGTAAATTAAAAAATACACTTTATGAGTATTATATTATAAATCTATTTATTACCGGTTTCCTTTTAATCAATGATCTTACAAATGGAGCGAATAATTGATGATCGCTTTGAACTCTTGGATATTGTCTCAAGCTTAATAGAGTTGCAACTATCACAGTCACCGTACAACCAAATGCTGTGAACCACAAATATGAGATGCGATACAGGTAAGACACCTCCCTGAAATAAAAAGAGAACACGTTTAGGATTTCGGAAAGAAATGAAAAAATCAAAGTACAAGTGGTATAATTAATGGAGAATGAAATTACGTACACCTGTTTTAGTTCCGGTGAAAATGTGGTTTCAACATCATAGGTGCAATTATGTATAAATCTTTGTTTCTCTTCAAAACTCAGGAATCCTTTAGCTTGGGCCAACTGCGAATGAGCGGCGACCCACCATGCTGACGCCAAGCCCGCTACGCCACCGCTTAATGCACTCTGGCAATTTAAAAAGTATAATATAAAAAACAAGGTGATAGTATGGAAGAACACATAGGCTACTTACTTTTTTTTATTTTAAATTCCACGCGGACGGAGTCGCGGGCGAATGCTAGTACAATATATTTTGACAGCGACTACATAAAGTTAAATATTGAAATTTGAAATTGTAATTTTCAAAATATTTATGATAATGTTTGAACTATTATATTTCACATAGAAAATTCAGTCTTTTAAATTAATACTTACCGTAGAATCAATGAATGGTAAAAAGATTCCCATTGAAAATATTCCTGCAAGTGGTCCCATTGACGCTGACGACAAACTCATTGTTAACTGCAAAACTGAACCAAGTTTTTCTACTACGAACACTAAACCTGAAAGGTAAAAATATAAATCAACATATTAGGACAATATAAAAGATGCTAGGCAGTAAAAGCATTTAAAGATATTTATAGTAAACTAGCTGTTACCGTGCGGCTTCATCCGAGTGAAATTATAAAAACTTTTTTCATTGTTTACCTACATTTGTCAAATTATCAATTGCAAATGTCAAAATAACATGACGTGATGACAAACCAACAAGCAACTTAGGGTCTCTTTCCCACATTAGGGATTTTATCCAAAATATTTATCCCCTAAGTTTAATGGCGTGAAAATATATAGCCTAAAGAGTGACGTAAGTGTAAGCTTTTTATTAAAAAAAGAATTATTCAAAAATATGCTGTAATCTGACATCTTAGGTAACAAAGAAGTGTGTGCCGTCACGGGAAAGAAATTAGCCGTGAGTAATAGCCGTAAAATAATTAGTTAATGAAGTGTGTGTTTACACTTTATTATATTAGTATAGATTGTATTATACTTACCCACGCTTATGACGCCCAGTACAACAACAACAGTCCTCACTAATATCTGAGTTTCCCTGTCACTTAACGGTCTAAAGAATGGTTTCCAAAAATCTTCTAACACTACTGCAGACATTGAATTAAGGCCAGTTGACAGAGAGCTTAAAATAAACATCAAAATTATTACAAAGTAAAACATAACTGATATCAAAACGTTAATTATTAGGTGGCACAATAGGCTCGTGACTCGTAAAGTAACCTTAACATTATTTAGCATTGAATACTTTGAAACATAAGGAATAAACAAAAACTAATTCAAACTATTTTATGATTACAATTTTAAATTGTTGTTACCTAAGTGCAGCACTAAACACACCGGCTACGAACAGACCCGGCAAACCGTTCCAATCACCGAGTACATCCATTACCAACAACGGGAGTAACTGGTCCTTTGCGAGCACCAACTTTGAGTTAACAGGATCACAATCATGATATCTAGCAAATGCTAACAAACCACTATAACCACATATGAATACTACTAATAAAACACCGACTAAAAATCCCCAAACGGCCCTGAAAAAGTAACAATGAAATACTCAGATTAAAAATAACCTCAAAGTACTTTTGAGCAATAAAATATGTAAGTAAGAGATGAAACAAATGCCAAAATAAAGAAACGTCACCTTTTGGATGATTTTAATTCTTTTAACGCCAAAAATCTTTGCATCATAGACTGATTTACAGCAATAAGTCCGACCCAGTAAAATGTAGAGCCGATTGACACGGACAGTATTGAATGTCTCTCAGTCAGATCCCATGTTAATCTAAAATGTTTAAAAAAAGAATTAAAAAAACCGCGCAACTTACATAAATGCATCATAGTATTGTACTATTGTAAATTTTTAATTACAACCTTTACATAAAAAACAACGAAGTACTTACACTGGGAATGCAATCCTATCACTGTTCCAATTCTTAACCATAACTACTTCTAAACCACCGACTATTATAGTCCCTTTTATAATAATTAGTAGCATTGCTCCGATCATTACCACAGTTTGAATGACATCCGTCCATACAACAGCTCGTAATCCTCCCTACAATTACATTTCTTTAATACAAACATAATATATAGAAATATCATATATACTCGTATTATATATCGACTTACCAAAGATGTATAAAATATACAGACAACACAGACGATAGGTGTAACTATGTGTATATTTACTCCAGTAACTGTAAGAAATCATTCAATTAAATGGACATTTGCAAATGTAAAAAATGGTTCTGTTTCGGGCTATTTAAAAATACCTTGGTTGAAGGCTAATGCTGGCACGTATATAACAATAGGTAGCCAGGCCATCTGTAAAAACATAATAGACATGTAATTTACAAATGTAAAAATCAAAAGATAAAAATCAAAGTTCCAATTTAGTAAGAACTTACCAAATAAACACTGAATAAAACAGATCCAAATAACCTCGTTCGTTTGTCATACCGTAGCTCTAAATACTGCAAAAAGTAATAATTTAACAGTTGTTCAAAATTTAACCTAACAATTGGATTCATAAATTGTTTTATTTAACTAGATCCTTCTTTGTCCGGATGAATCGTATCATAATAAAAAAAATAAACTCGAGAATTCGTACCTCATATGCAGAAGTCAATTGTAGATCATGTAATACTGGTATAAATGTTTGAGAGATTATGATACACATAATTACAGCTCCGATAAATGAAAATATATACGAAGTCCCGTAAACGTAGAGTTCTGTAGGTGTGCCCAAGAGAGATATGCCTGAAATGAAACTAAAACCAAACTTATTTAGTCGTAAATATAATAGAAATGTGAAAATAAAATATGTAAACAGCTACGAATAGTTATAATACAACTAGCTTTCGCCCGCGACTCCGTCCGGTTAAAAAAACAAAAGTAAGTACCCTATGTATTCTTCCCGAATATCCTATACATCCATATCAAATTTCATCGAAATCCGTTCAGCCGTTCACACTACAAACTCTAACAAACATCCATCCATCCATCTAAACTTTCGCATTTATATTATTAGTATGAAGTATGATAACAACAATAGCAAAAGTTTGGTTCCATACTTAAAAGATTATTGTCGCATTAGGACCATTATGCGTCATTAAAAAAAATAAACAATTTGAAACATTTAATAAAGTAAATTGAAAAAATACTTACGTAGCCACTAACGAAAAGCATACCGGTATTAGTTTCATATTCCTACCGCCCATCAGATAATCCTGAGTTGAATTCTGTTTCTTGTAGAATCCAAAATAAACACCGATCGCGCCGCATATCGACAACATTGTTACGAAAACAGAGTAATCTATCCACGAAAATTTTTGTTGATACGACAACCTAACGGTTGTTACATTAAGCTTCTCCATATTGGATAATAACAATAAACTAAATAATTTGCAAAATATATAAGGTGTTACAAACGTTACTCATGACCCTCAAGACGTCAATAAGACCCCAGACACACTTGCAATGGTAATTTTTCAATTGGCCCACGTTATTTTCCTACGCAAACAGGCTGCGGCTATTTCTGACCCGCGCTTTATTGATGACTTCCTTTCGGAACTTTAAATAGACCTTCAACCAAATTTATCTGGTTCTTATATTTCGCAGAAACCTAACACTAGATATAATTTAGTATATCCGTACTTCTTGGGTAAAAATAAAAGTTAGATTTCATATGAAAAACAGCGTGTTTTTTTAAGAATCAATAACATTAAAAAGTTACACTTATTTACGTAGAGCTGCAATACAAATACAAACATTGTTTAATATCAAACGATGTTAGTTTCAACCGATCTCTTCAATTTCGTTAATTGGTATCATATTTATTGAGGTAGAATTTTTGTTCCGTTCAACCTAAAAGCAAAAACGTACTTTTTAATCTGTGTTAATCCAGTGTAAACCCACTTTAATCTTACCTTTTTGCTATCATAAGCTCTTATGTAAGAGTCATCTCCAGGATTCGGAGGGTCCTTGTAAAGCCCTCTGAGCTGTGGTGCGAGAAGATTAGGTGAGGGTAATACGTGCACCTTCCCCCGCCATTTGTTCACCTGGGTCACCGCCAGGCCCGCGCAGATCGCCACCAGGGCCCCAGCCAGGGTATACCACATGTATGACACGTGGAGTACAGGGCTTACTTGAGTACTAAAACAAATTCAAGATGAGAAATGACGTCACAGTACTTACTACATTACATATCTATTGAATTCTTCTTACGATGAAATCCAGGTTTTATAATTGACTGGCTTACGCCCGTGACTCCGTCCGAGGTATAAAAAAAGATAAAAGTAAGTAGCCTATGATTTCTTTCAGACTATGCTCTACGTCCATGTCAAATTTCAACCAGTTCCATTCTGCCGTTTAGGCTTTAAACTCTAACAAACATCCATCCATCTAAACTTTCGCATTTATGATATTAGAACTTACACTGACGCTGTTCTCGTATGGAAAATTGTTAAAACAACTCTATATATTTGGGCTAAGTATTAGATAAGTTAAGTCTTCAAGATAAACGCATAATATTCAAATTCATACATAGAACTTACATAACAGGTGGCTCTGTCGTATCTGGTATAGTAAAGTTATACTGACAGCCAACAGTTGTGAGATGTTTGTGAGGATGAACGATTTGTCCACTCGCTATAGCCAGCTGGGCTGATAAACACCACCATGACATTGTCACTAGTCCGCACATACCTCCTATTAATGCTCCCTGAAATATTAATAGAACTTATGTAAAACAAAGCTTAAATTAAAATATATTGTTTAAATTATTTTAGTGAAAAGAAATCCTTGAAGGCATTCTTGAGTTAATTGTAATGAGCGCTTTCAACAATATATAACAAGTTTAAATCACGGTAAACGCCTTAATTATTGTTACTTAATGCACGTTCTTTTGTTTTAATTATAATTAATTCAATTGTTTTGATTGCGTGCTTCTAATTAAGCAATTAATTTAAAATCAAAACAGATACCGTGGCGTCTACCCAAGGCATGAGAATTCCCATCGTGAACACTCCGAGCTGAGGACCCATCGTCATCGCCTCCAAAGTCATAGTAAGTTGTAGAATTGTTCCCATTTTTTCAACTATAAAAACCAATGCTAAAACATGATTAAAGATAAATAACAGGGATTTTTCCAAAACAATGTTAACAATAGTCACTTTTGAGAGCAATTAATTTCTCATGCTCAAGCAACTTTGAGACATGAGAGAGTACAAATAAGGCACTAATGTTTTAACTCATTTTCCGAGTAGTTAACTAAATTCATTCTTACCAAGACAGACGCATCCTAAAAGAATCACAACGCCTTTTAGTAGCCAGTTAGTTTGTCGTTCAGATAATTGTCTCTTAAAGAACGGCTTATAGAAATCTTCTAACACAACTGCCGACATTGAGTTTAAACTTGTCGATAAGGAACTAAAATTTAGAAAACCTTAAATTAGTAAAACAAACATTTACATTCTTATGTTCGATGAACACGTTAATAAACTTGTTATGTATGCTATTGTAGAGCGCCGTACTAATGTTATTTATCGAATCACAGTATACAAAATATTAACCTCATAAAAAATGAATTAAATACTAAATCAATGAGACTATTGTATCACCTTAAAGCGGCACTAAATATACCAGCTACAAACACTCCGGGCAGGCCAGGAATGTCGCCTAAGACATCCATGACCAACAGAGGCAGGAGTTGATCTTTGGCTTTCGCTAACTAAACAAAAGAAAGATGATTTGTTACCAACGCCAAGTAAACTATCATATTTAAATGCAACCATTTAAAACATATTGTAAATAATAAAGTGTTTTATAATCACCTTAGTCTGTAAGGGATCGCAATCATGGAACCGAGCATAAATTAACAGCCCACAGTAAAGGCAGAAACAATACAAAATTGATATGCCAATACAAAACAGAAAAACTGACCTGAAATTAAATATATCCTGTTAGCATAGATCACGTTTATTTATATCGATTAGTAGAACAGTACGCTAACAGCAGCTATCGTATTTCATAGTAACTGAAACCAACTGGGAACTACATAATTTTTATTCTAAAACTTGTCATCAAGTTGATGCGTGGGAAGTAAAGAACTTGAAGGTAAATAGGGCAGCTATTATTATATTTTTTCTACGACTCTTTTCTCCTAAGAAATGATACATATTTAAGGTCCAGTTCATAGTTCGTTAGTCTCACCATTTGGCACCTCGTAACGTTGGCAGTGCTAAGTAACGTTGCACCATCGTTTGATTCACAGCATTTGCTTGTAGCCAATAAACAAGGCCTCCGATTACAAGACTCCATATTGTGTGTCGCGCTGTAGGATTGGGATCCCAACTATAAGTAAAAAAGAAACCATGAATATTTCTATTCGTGTGGAAAGTTTAGCTACATAAGTCATACCTAGTCACATTACCAATTAGATTGTTTAAAATGGATGTGGGTATTTTGTAAAAAAAATACAAGAACAAGGAGATAGTGCTGTTATACTTAGGGTACTCGATCCGGTGACTGTCTAAATTCCGCTGCCACACGACGCCAACGCCACCTACATCTAACGTGCCTTTTATCGCTACTAGGGCCATAGCGCCAAACATTGCAGTTATTTGTATCACATCGGTCCACACAACAGCTTGTAGACCACCCTGTATATCAAAACAAAATTTGAAATTCCGTCATTCTTTTATGTCGCTGAAATATCAGGACATACCGTGTTTTACTTACAGCGCTCGTGTAAAATATGCAAACCAAACAAACTATCGGTGTTATAACATGGACGTCCACACCCGTCACTGAAAACATAGAACTCAAATAAACTTTGAATAAAAAGATTTCACTGTTAATTCTGATGAACAACGTCTTACGATCTCTAGAGTAGTTAACTTGAAATAGGCTCAGACAATATACCTTGGTTGAAAGCCAATGCAGGAACATAAATAACGATTGGTAACCAGCCTACCTGGAATTTAAAAAAAAAATAGTCTAACCTAGCAAATAAGTCTAAACAGAAATTATAAAAACAATATTCTCACCAATGTAAATGCGAACAGTATTGAGCCAAACAGTCGAACTCTATTATCGAATCTCAGAGACAAGTACTGAAAATTAAAATAATTTCAAATCAAATTCCAAATATAATGAGATTTAACACTTTGAGTGCCATCAATAAATAAAAATCGTAATCGCATTGAACGTGTGACATTCTACGCTACGTATTGTCTTACTTCGTAATTAGAGGTTATTTTGAGTTCGTGGAAAACAGGCAAGTATACTTGAGTCACAACGATAGACATTAAAAATATGCCAATCATAATGAAGGCATATTGCGTCCCATACATGTATACTTCAGTCGGGGAACCGAGGAGGGTGATCCCTGAAACGAAACTGCAAACAAAATCTTTTAAAAAGTAGAAAAACAATGTAAAATAAACAACTTAGTGATCCATGGGTAAAGTGAAAGAAAGTTCCCGGTTTATGGTAGTCTAATTAGATTTTGATATTCGAATATGAAATGGACACGGAAAATTCTACTCTATCGGATCGTTTCACTTCGTTTAGTTCTGGTGATTGTTTGATGTGATATGATTGATTACGAACTTTGTTTTTAAAATAACGAGTGGTCATCAATCGAAGAAAACTTAGTAACCAGCTAGAACCTTGTTCTTTTATGACCTCATGTCATCGAACAGTGATTAGATTAAGTAAAGAAGTTATTCTAGTTAGTCTATAGTCAATTATAAATTATAGTTACGTAAGAATAAGGAAGGCATAAGGTCACATATAATGGAGGTCTGCGAGTCCCTAGTCTGGAGGAGGTCTGCGAGAGGAAACTCATTTAAATTACTAAAGGATCATTTGCTATCCCTAATAGATATCCATCTGTCATAAGCTTGTAAAAAGCATTATTAACAAGCTTTTTTGCCAATTAACATTGCAGCACTACATATCGACCGTTGTAACATTGAAGAAACACCAAGTTATAGTTGGCTAAGGGAAGGAGACATATTGTATGGAATAGCTCACCTCGCCACAAGGGACATCGATACAGGAATTACCTTCATATTCCTTCCTCCCAGAAGGTAGTCATTTTGTGACGACTGGTCCTTTACAAAACCCCAATAAATACCCACAACAGCACTTATAGCCAACATAAACACAAACACGATGTAGTCAACCCATGAGAACTTTTGCATTTGATAAGCCATTTCTTTTACACCACCCGGCATTTCCTCCATTATTTTGTTTTAGTGAAATAGATTACATGTATAACACAAATGGGTGCCCCTGTTCGACCAGCACGTTAGGCCGCCGAGACGTAAAGCGCAATCTGTTACAATGAAACAATTACGATAACTCGCAATTTAAAAGAGGAAGTTGCGAGATCCCCCTCAATAGCATCAGCAGGAGCGAATCAGGAACTGACTAATACTAAAAAATTTAGTAAATCGTCTCTAGGGCAAACGCTGTACCAAACCTTTCCATACCAAATTGTATTTGTAAAGTGTCCTTCAGGTTTAGGATATCTGGGATAGATTGGAAAAATTAGCCTGTTTCTGTTTCGAGATTGCAGCTACCTCACACCCGCCCCCCCTCTTGCACCGATGGCGACCCCCATACCCACTTTCTTATGAAAACTTCGCAAGCGTGAACTTGAAACAAGATAAAGACATCTTAAAATTGATACCAACTTTAAAGCTACGTGGCTTACAATTGATTGCCGATGTAGTTGAAATATCTACAATTATGCTCATATCTTCGGCGTTAATAGGCATTGTACAGGTTGTACACTTTGAAAACCCAAAATCCATTTTCATTGATCACATCCATTTTGTGTTTTCAATGATCAAATGTTAAGCTGGCAAGTTGCTTTACCCTTTGTTCTTTAAGTCAAGCGATCTTGGCAACCCCTTAAAGCGTCAAAAATGTCAACTGTCAACAAACAATAATATTTCCACACGGGCATTTTATTTTTAAGATTATACAAACTTTTGAAATCTGAAATAAAATAACTGTATTCTTGTTTTTAATTAATTTGCAACAACTAGTCCTTGTTTATGTATGTATTGAGTACATAATTCCAAGTTATATGTAATATTTTAAGAATGGCGGGCTCTTTACTAAGTCAGTCAGAGCAAGTGTTTATCGTACATGGAGTTGAAGTAAGTCTTTGTACAACATATATTTATAAAAATAAAAATATTGTGCCTTGTAATAAACATGCTGCACAATATTACATATTGTTTTTAGTTTAGGAAAGTTTGAATTTGTATTCATTTCTATTTTAGGTTATAATCTTTCAACATATTCAATTGTTACTATATTGTTTTATTATAAAAACATGTAAAATATTATTAACATGTGAATTGACGTGAAATTAAAAGATTTTATATTTATGAATATATTTAAATCATTTCCAAAGTTCAACCCAAATTTAGTTATAATTAAGTCTTATGCTAAAAAACTGAACCAAATCTACTCCAAATTTTTTCAGCATGATTTCCGATCCGATGGTAGATCTAGTACTGACTATAGACCAATGGAGTTAGAAACGGATGTGGTGAGCCATGCAAGTGGCTCGGCCAGACTGAGGCTTGCAAACACTGACATTCTTGTTGGAGTTAAAACAGAAATTGATGTACCAAAACCAGAGACACCTGGATTTGGCAAAATAGAGTTCTTTGTGGATTGGTAAGTGTTCATCTATCAATGTTCATATACATGTCTATCATAATCTTTTCAGTACCAAATGACTTATAATTTTTAATATAGATCTTTTGTTCCCAAAAATATGAAACTATTAGCATTTCCACGCAAGTCTTCCCGCGCGGATTAAGAATAAAAACGAAGTACCTATGTGGTTTTCAGACTATGTTCTAGACCTGTGCCAAATTTTATCCAAATCTATTGAGCCATTCCAAAGAAACCTAACAAACATCCATCTACCTAAACTTTCGCATTTGTAATATTAACATTGACATATTAATTACAGTACTAACTGCCACAGAATTGTTTAATAGTAACTTAAAGTCATCACTTAGTGACTAAAGTATATTATTTAAAAAAAATATATTTTAGTTCCGCAAATGCAACACCAGAGTTTGAAGGCAGAGGGGGAGAGCAACTAGCAAACACCATATCCAGCACACTGCAGCGAGCATACTACAGTCCACAAGCTTTCAACTTAAAACAACTCTCTATATTTGAAGGGAAACAATGTTGGAAATTGTATGTTGATATTTTAGTAAGTACAATTCATAAATACATTTTTATGGAATTTTGATTTAATGTAATTTAGGCTTATATTTTGCTAATTATACAAAGACTAGCTGTTCCTGTGCGGCTATTTCTGCATGGAATTATAAAAACTTTATTTTATTGTTTACATTTGTCAAATTTGTTGGCAGCTTGTAGTTTATGATCCCTTTCCCACATGAAGGTTTTTCCAATTTATTTACCCACTAAGTTTTATATCGTAAAAATATATAGCCTAAAGTGTGTCGTAAGTGTAGGGATTTTTATTAAAAAAAGAATTATTATATGCCTATGCCACAAAGTAATTGTTTATGGTTTATTATATTAGGATAGAAGTATATCTAGATAGAGCTGCCAAGGTTATATTTTGAGAAAATTTGTGATAGTGTCTATTCCAAATGATTTAATTTTTTTTACAGATACTTGAATGTGGAGGCAATTTATGTGATGCAGTATCTCTTGCAGTGAAGGCTGCATTATTTAACACCAGGTTACCATGTGTGAAAGCAGCATTAATGGATGGTGGCAACATTGATTTACAATTGTCAGATGATCCATATGATACCAAACATTTAGATATTGGAACTGCACCTCTTTTGGTATGTTAATTTTATTGCAATTAGTTACTTTAATAGATAAGCTTCGTATCGTAAGTGCAGAATATTTTTAAAAAATCTAGTAACAAATAAAGATTTTTTGAAATTGGTTCAGTAGTTTTTAAGTTTATTTGTTGCATTCAAAAATAAAAGTCTCCTCTTTATAATATAGATCATCTCTTTCAGGTTACATTATGTAAAATAGGATCGAAATGTGTTGTTGATCCGTCCGCGGAAGAGGAACGCTGCAGTGTTATATCACTGGTAGTTGGTGTTACAGGAAATCCTATTTTTTATGATAAAGAAGATGATGATATTCCTATTATTGATTGCAAATGTAGTACTATATCTATGAATGGCCCTGGAAGCCTGTCACCGACAACACTTAAAAATGCTATTAATCAAGGAATGTAAGTAATATATCAAATCATAAAATGTTACCAATTCTAGTTGTAAAATTAAAAAAATATAAAAACTGACAGTACTATAAATGTAGTATTAAGACTTCTATATCTTACTTGATGTTGGCAGCAACTTATAGTCTCTTTCCCACATTAGGCTTTTTATCCAAAATATTTACCCCCTAAGTATAATAGCGTGAAGATGTATAGCCTAAACGTGACGTAAGTGAAGGGCTTTTTATTTAAAAAAGAATTATTCAAAAATATACTGTAATTGCTGACATCTTAGGCAACAAAGAAGTGTGTGTTTACGCTTTATTATATTAATATAGAAGTATAGATTGATCAATCGATTTGATACATAATCTAAATTGTTTCAGGATTGCTGCCTACTGTTTGGATGAAGCTCTCGGGCGTGCCCTTCTACGTGAGAAACGAGAAACATCTGATTGTAAAAAACATTCGTATGGGTTTTTGAAATAAAACAACATTTGACCTTTAAGATTTATTTATTGATATAGAATACAGAATTAAGCATACTACAAAGTAGGTACAGTAAATATTATTATAATTAAACATTCATATTTAAAAAAAAATCAACAGATAAATGGCCAATCTTTGTCTAATTTTTTTATCAAAGATTGAGATCAATACATCACAGTATATGAAACAAAGCCAAATGCAATCAAATAATTATGACAGAAATTTGATCATTTTCCATGTGCTTTAAAATCTTAATATGCCTAATTTATTAGTATTTCAAAGTCTGAAATTATAACCTAGTATCAATACCAGACCAGTATTAGATGATTAGATGCAGAAAAAGTTGTTTTTGCTTATTTTAGCTAAAAGGATAGCCAAGTTACTAAGGAACATTTAAAATATTTCTACCACCACATATATTTCTACCACCTTATAAATCTAAGAATATCGAATTATGCAATGAGAATAAAAATTTCAAAGATGTATTAAACACCAAATATATTTTTCCACTACCTTATAATTCGAAGAATATGAAATTTCTACGAGACGTAATATATTGATTGATTATATATGTAAACACCAAATATATTTCCACTACCTTACAATTCTATGAATATCGAATTATGCGTTGACAAAAAGAATATTTAAATTTCTGTGATATTAAGCAATATATTTATTAAATATGAATATTAAATGTTTCACTACAATATTGAAAAAGAGAGGAATAAAATGTATTATTTAGAATCTACTTTGGCTTAACCGGTGTAAGCAGTTCAATGACTGCGGCGATGTTGCCCCCTGTGCCCTCCAGCAGCTGTGTGAGCCAGCCTCCCTCATTGTTGAACCCCATCGCCAGCATCTGCTGTATTGCAGCAGCAATATGCGGCTCTGTGCGTAAAATAACGTCTTAATTTCTTATTTTACACCTAATGAAATCCATTACATTCTTTAAATAAACAACTCAATATTTAAATTATATAGTCCGCACGCACATGAAGAATTTCGTACATTTACCTGTTTTACCCATCTCTTTTGTTCCCGCCTAAATATTTAGCGTCTAACTCCCACGGAGATAACGACCGCCGTTTTAAGGGATTGTAAACCTTTTGTTAGTGAAGTTACATTTGTTCTTGTACGCATGGGTTATATCTTACGCTAAAATGTTTGTCACCACTGTTGGTTCACCGCAAGTCATTTAAATGAATAAAAATAAAATATAATAAATATTCGTACTCCGCGCGCAGACTATAGGTAGTACCATAAAATAATTGTTCTTACTAAGACAAAGTGATACTCACTAATATGGGAACTCTGAGCCGACTGTGTTTGCTGCGGTCCAGCCGTGGGCTTGTCGTTATTGGGTTTATTCGGTTTGAAACCCTGTTGTTGTCCAGCCTTAGGCTGCTTATTGTACTTGAAGTCATGAGGTTGTGTCTGGTGTGGTCCAGCCTTAGCATGGTTATTGGTCTTGAAGGCCCAAGGTAGTGTTTGCTGTAGTGCAGTCTTAGCCTGGTTATTGGGCATGAAGCTCTGAGGTTGTGTCTGCTCTAGTCCACCCATAGCTTGATTATTGCACCTGAAGCTTTGAGGTTGACATTGGGGCTCAGTTTGGGTCGGGTCGAAATCGTAATCAAAGTTATTTTGTGCTCTACGCTTAGCAACTTCAGTCTCCCATCGCTTAGTCAGTGCTTCCCACGGGGTCATCTGTGGCTCATTAGGATCCAACACTAAAAGTTACAAGTGTTTATTATTCAAAAATACGTACAGAAAAGGGAATGCTACAAATAATGTAGAATATTTACCAGCAGAAGCGGCATGCAGTGGAGGGTAAAGTTGCTCCTTGGAAATGCGAAGATGCTGTTGGAATTCTTGAGGCAAAGTGTAACCAATAGGCACATTTTTTTGTAATGGAGCACTCGGTTTCTGTTCCACATCCATCGGTTTCTGTTCCACATCCATTGGTTTCTGTTCCACATCCATCGGTTTCGGCTCCATATCCATCAGATCTGAAGTAAAAGGAGTATTTAAAAACTTTTATCATCATAATTAAGTTAAATTTTTAAAGATATTTTACCTTTTTCCTTATTAATCACAGTCCATTCATCTGTAGCCCTCTCGGGTGACACATCTTTGGAAGTTGTAGCTTCATTAACATCCTTAGTTGTGGATGATATTTCAGCTTTTGCAGCCTCAACAGCTTCAGATGTTTGATTAGAAGTTCCTGCGCCTCCTTCAGCATCCACATTTGACTGCTCAGCCTTTTTACCTTCCGAGTCTACATCACCTATTTCATATAGTACTCGAAGAAAATTTTTAACTTTGTCC
>LD688948.1:4950478-4983775 GCA_003118335.3 Papilio memnon
TTTTAAAGTATAGAAATAACCGTCTTTAGATGGAAATTGAAATAACTGAGCAAAATGTAGTTCTGAGCGTCAGAGACGGAGAGCCGGCATTACTCAACAATGAGTCGGCTTGTCGCGTTTCGCATGAAGGGACTCGCTTTTTAAATCCGTTTGCTTTTTACAACAGATCTTTAATACAGTGTGATTAAAATCTTTTGGGTTATCACCTGGCTGAAAACATTATGCTTTTATAATTTTAAATAGAATACAAAGACCAAAAAAACTACATTTTGTTTTTCGTATAACAAATACAGTTATCGGTTATGCGTACAATATTGGATGCGTTAAAGGTAATCGAAGGCCGAATAGATCTAACTGTAGAGGGCGTAACTAAAATGTATGATATCGCATATAAAAACATAAACAATGTTATGACAGGTTATTAGCATACAATAGCATAGCATTACGCGCGTGCCCATGTGCGAGCCTGTTCTCAATTACAACAATGATACTCGTAGTTGTTACATTAACGTGTCATTACGCATGGATATCGCGCAATCGCTTCGCAGAAAAACTAACCGATTATGTGCATTTCTGCAATGTTTATGGAAGATAACAATTCATGATTTTGCTTAAGACAGTCACGTGGATACGATTGTTTCAACTTTTATGTATTTTAATGGTTTGAGAGATTAAGTCGACAAACTTTTTTGACTTTATTACACGTTGTAGCTTCCATTAATTCGTTCTTTGGTGCTATAGAATTTTTTTATAGTATAGACTCTGTTCTGTCTTACCACAAATAATGTAGAGAGCAGTTAAAATAATACGCGGATTAAACTAAGCTAAAGTACTGGAACGAAGTTATTGTTCATTATGGCAATTATGAAATTGAAGTTTGTACAAGTAATCGGGTCGCACCATGCACTGGAGTCGCGTGCCTTCTATTGTGTGGAGATAGCATCACAAATGGATTAGCGAGCTTCGGTTTTTATTGCTGTGAGACCTTATAAGCAGGATTGTGTACTTTAATTGTAACTGTATTGTTTTATGTTTATGTTATGTTTTTTTTAATTAGCAAATAAATTTTAAAAATAAAGTTAAAAGAGCCTATTTCAATTCTCGACAATTTATAATAACAATAAAAATTGACACTTAGCAATATTAGTGAATTATTCCGCAATTGTTTCGAGATTTAATTTAATTTCGGCATGTTGGAAATGGTAATAATCATTTTGTTTCAGTATAACTACAATATTCGAAATTTGTGTATTACATATGTCCCGTTTATCAGACGTGTTTATCGTACCTTCAGTTACGTATGTGAATTACTGATAAACACGCTGCCACAGAAATGTGTCAACTCGAGTGATCATTTAAACCAGGATAAAATGTAATAGAATATTTAGTACAGTGGCTTTGTTACAGCTCTACAGTTATAATATGTTCTTGTTGTTTAAAACACACGTATTATTTGAGTTATAGAATACTAGCTTTCGCCCACGATTCCGTCCGCGTGGAATTAAAAAAAACAAAACTAAATAGCCCACGAGTTCTTCCAGACTATCCTCTACATCTATGCCAAATTTCATTGAAATCCGTTCAGTAGTTTAGGCTACAGACCCTAACATCCATCCATTCATCTAAATCTAAACTTTCGCATTTATAATATTAGTGAGATTAGTAAGATAGAATATGTAGAAACATTTGAATTCACTTCACTGGTAGTGATTCATCTCCCACCATTGTTTAGGTTTCGGATTTTCATCTATGTAAAATTCGTACATTGCGGTATTCAAATGTACATACATGGAGCTTTTGTCGCCGAGCCGTTCAGTTCGCAATAAGCGCCTTTATACACGAGGACACTGCAGCCTGCTCGTGATATGTCACGCAAGTGCACAATGCGGTGTTTGGGCAATAACCGTATACACGTAAGGTATAACAGCTAGGATTTACACGATAAGAACAATATATTTTGCATATCTGGATTAGTAGCAGTAGATAAAATAGCATGTAAAAGGAAATAACTTATTAAAAGCTTTTTATACTTAGTAAAGTTAAAGTGAAAGTTAAAAAGGGTGTATATCACTTAACTCTAAAATAGCTAAACGGATCTATCTGAAGTTAAATTGTTAAGTCTTGTCTTAATTCCGCGCAGAGGATCTGTGCTGTACTGTTTTCATAAGCACACTTTCTTTAATGTTGTTCCCTAGGAAGTCATAATAATTTCAATGATGGCAACAATTTCCTTATGCTGGTGTGGATAATTAGCTTGTCGTTTAGAGCCCGGGAGTGAGGGTGGGTCGTGAGGCGTAGTTTAACCCTTTGTGTCGTGCCCTTCCGGGCCTCGTTTGTCAAACGTGCATACACTTCATTGACTTCACTAAACGAACATTATATGAAACTAATACATGATAAATATTTTCCTGCCATCAACGGGTGAAACTATCTTTACCAAATAGAGGATTATTTATTGTACCCTCTAGTTTTATAGTCTTTTTATTTTTTGTTGTGGAAGATTCTATTCTATAATTCTATTCTTCCGCCTGATTTTGGACTGGCATTCCATATTAGAGATCGTCTTAGAAATGTTATAACGCAAATAGCTATGTGTGACCTGTGAAAAATGTTTAGGCTTAGGTTCAGGGTCCGCAGAATTCTATACTCAGATATGTATGCAGTAAGCACAATGAGCTTACTCAACCGGCTTTGCTATTCAGTTTGCGATGTTAGACGCTCGGTCGGGCGCAGTTTACACACGAGTGGAACTGAACGATTATCAAAATTGTGTCGTGTGGCAACAAATTGTGTCGTGTACTTAAATATCGCTAAGTAACGTTTGACCAAAAATGCATTTATACTATCGTTTTGAACCTATGAAAGGTAATGTGCAAAATAAAATCGATTATCAAACAAATTCCAATTGGCATTCAAAGCAAATTTTAAATTATATTTTCGCATACGGGTAATGCAGTATTTTTCCGAGCATATTTTTGAATACATACCATGTTATCATTTATTTTATGTTTAAATTGAGATCTACTGACTCTATTTAGGTGATGGTCAATGAAGAAGGAAATTGGTCACAAGGAATTTATATTGCATCTTGAAAACGTATTTTATTATTATGAATTATAAATATTCGCTTTGTTCGCAGATGCAGAATATAAATAACATAGTCATGTTCCCAGTGGATAGTCTATTGAAAGGTGATCTCAGAGGAGTCAAGGGTGATTTAAAAAGGCCATTCGATAAAGCGTCCAAAGACTACGAGTCCAAGTACCTGAAAATTGAGAAGGAAAAGAAATCACAAGCTAAAGAAGCCGGTCTTATTAGAACAGAAGTAACACCAGCCGAAATAGCTGATGAAATGGAGAAAGAAAGGAGATTATTTCAATTGCAAATGTGCGAGGTAAGACTTCTAGATATACTCATAGTAGAGGAAATATATTATCTCCATAATGCTAATAGGAACGCGGAACCTTCCATATTTAAGCAAAATCACACTTAGTTCTCAAAAAAGCTGTAAAAATATTAACAGTTACGTATGTAATGCACGTTTCCTAGTCCAAATTGACACTACCAACGGATGTTTACGATTGTAGATCACATTTACGTCATATGGTGTACTGAAATTTTTCTAGAAACTTCGTACAGACCTGGTTTTATTTATTAAATTATCTTTGAAAATACTCCAGCATTGAGTTTGCTTTCAAACCCGATACGAAGTTCTCTAGTGCATTCTAAAAGCAATTTACGGCAGAACGTAAAACCTCGGAATATCGGGAGATTTTATTAGCTCTTATTTACTGTGTTTTACGAGAAAAATACGTTGTAATCGTACTGTTTCGTTATTCTAACTTTTAGTAAGTTAAGTCTGTACATCATTCTCTTACAACTAACATTTTTTTTTATATCATTAACTCGACATCATCTGTGGTCTGGACATTTTAAATTAATTCATAAATTATTGTCCCCGTCTCTACCATAATTCTTTAGTGTTCTGCTAAAAAGGAAAGTCGTTAATATAGATTATCACTGTTCTGAGTCACAAGCATCCATTAATATCTCGTAAACTTACACAGTTTCTACGTTCATAATATGATTTAAAATTTCCACGCTTAAAAGATTTTAAATTATGAGCTCCTGGCATTATTCCAATCGCAAATGCTTTACAAATATGTTCAGCCTTTATATTCACAAGTGATCCTGTAGATATGAAATGAATATCCAATAGCAGTAACAAATGGAGAGAACGCTCTGTGAAATGAACTCAACGTTTAATGTTTTATCGTCTGTAAATCTAGAGCCGCTCTCAACCTCACCGAATGCTTGTAAGATTCTATTCTTAGTTAAATGTATAGCGACGATTTAGTACATTCCATTTTAATCTATACAGTTTTATGTTAATGCGTACAAGTACGGCTTGTACAAGATAGCTTGGATTCAGAAATTAGTTAGTGTTAAGGATACTCTAAACATAGGTATTTTAATTAACTTAATACACTTCAATGAGTTATTTGAAGAGGTGCTTTCAAGGAAAAAATTGTAATTTCGAATATGAAAGAAATAAATGTTTGCAATATCTTTATGAACGCAGTCTCGTTGCTGCGATGTAACAATTAATTTCGGCCTGCGGTTGCATGTTTAATGGATAACTACGAGATGCAGAGCATCCCCCGACGGCAAATCCAGTCTTGCACCACGTAAATAAATCTCCGCTGTAAGGACGCCCTCGGGTAGCAATTAGTATTCCGCTTAGAGGTAACTAAACTTTTTCTAATCAAATTTTAAACAAATTAAAAGGATTTTAATCATTAAATTACAAAGGTAATTTTGAAGCACATTTGTAAAACATTGTAAACTGGAATGAATATATGGTTGCTACCTAATAAATACAAGCATTTATTAAAAGTATTTTCTTTAAATAACTTGTACAGAAACATCTGTAGTATACAAAATCGTCCCAACGAACAGCATTATAATTCAGGGACTGGAATTGACATCAAAGGTTTCTGTATACAGCATTCCGTGGTATGTTCTACAAAAAAGGACATGTCCGGAGAATTTGGCGAGCGTTGACATAAGTTGGTACTAAATTTATCACCGAGTACTCTCAGTTTATCTTTGTTACTGTGATGTGTTAGTCCCTCGGTGACATTGTTTCTCGAACGACGTATTCATTGATTACGTAACTGTATCAAATATTTATATGCGCCGCGTGCGGGTTGTGTGAATGACCGACCTCACAATTGCACTTGTCGGTCCTCCAACGTATCGCGCACCTCTTACTCATTTGTCGGACGCAACACTAATTACGAAAGCATTATTCATGAACGCACCCATCTCACTCAACGAAGTCTTGTATATTGGCGAATAGCATTCGATAGGTTACGGTCGTTGCTTTTTTTATGACGAGACGTTACAGGGCACAGATAAATAAGACCTAATAGTAGTGGAATTTAAGTTCTGTATACTTTTTGACCGACTTCCCAAAAGAAGGAGGTACTCAAGTCGTCTGTATATTTTTTTTTATTTTATTTTTCTTTTCAAAAGTAGTGAAATTGTATAGACATAATAGATTAAGCAATCTCAAATGGAAATTAACAAACATATAAGTGTTATAACGTTTGATAAGAGATAAGATTACCCATTATCTTTCGCATAATTCAGCAAAGTGCGCTTTTTATAGCCATGCAAACACGTGTCTTTGTGTGCGTTGACCTTATAACATGAGGTTGTACCGTTATTTGTGCCGAACTATTGTACAATAGAAGTGATGTAAAAACGTCACGGTTAATCGAACTCGATATTAATTTACATGCCTAATTTAAAGAATTTGGTATTGGTTATAGTCTTGAATGTACTAGTCCTACAAGATATAATTTAAAACCTAGTATCTATTCCATTATTGGTATAAAATATTTTTTTTTTGGTGTATCACACAGTTAAAGTCCAAACTCACCGTCAAGTAGGTCGTGTATGAACAAAGTGTGTAAAACCGTAAATTTTCTTTGCAAACGTTCTCTTTCCAGTGACCGTAACAAAACGCTTTGGGTCGTAAGTACGTTGACAATGACAGTACGTTTACAGTTATTTTGATAATGTGTGCGAAATGCTGACTATGTTATTGTTGCGATGCCAAATGATAGATGCCGTGCCAATCGCACACTGCCAACTATCTGCCACTTATGATGCAGTTTCACGTTACGACGGAGAAAGAATTGTGATAGGTATTTACATTTACATGTGTTGCTATTTGAGTTAGACATTTTTCTTATGATCTTATGTTGTAGTATTCCATATAGCTACTGTGCATTAATAAATTACTAAAATATTATGTACTGTGTAAAGTAAATCGAAAATTTATAAGGAGATATTTTTAGTATAATGAATGCTTAATGCATTTATGTCGCAGTTGCAATTAGTCTGTCAAATATCTAAGATTAGTCTGACAGGTGCCTAACCTCACAGGGTTGCCTTGTAACGAATACTGATAATGACTGAGATAATTCGACTTGCTTGGCAAAAACTATCTACTGGCATGAGCTTGGCTTCGAAACGTATGTCGCCATCTGTTATGCCAAATAACTAAACATTTGATACTTGTTATACATTTATGTATGCCACTGGCAAATCGTGTAAACAGCTCATTTCTAATTTGCCCGAGGAAATTTATTATTGACTGTTGTGACTGACAATGAAATGTAAACGTTTCAAAGTGTCGAAATATAATAAAAAGGTATAACACGTGAGTGAATGAATTATTTCGATGTACAATTTGCCTAGGCAAATTATAAACGGGCGGCGAATTTAATTTACTGGTGACATGTCGTATTATAATATGTATATTGATAATGAATGATCGCGAATTGGTTGCGCAATCGGCCCACATACATTTATTGTTCCGCCTACTGCATTGATGACGAGACGTTAATATTCGCAATTGGTCTTTCCAATTACGATACTGTTTGACAATTTTACTAACGAGTGTAATTAAGTAGGAGGAAAACGACGTTAAATTAACGAATCTTGTTTACTTAATTGTTTTTTACTTGATGATGCGACGTAGCAACGTTTGCGACATTAATATTTAAATTCTTGGGTTTCGAAGTACGAAACATAGTCGATTAAAATGTGTAAATAATTGTTCATTATGTAATATCTATATATATAAAGAAAGTCGTGTTAGTTACACTATTTATAACTGAAGAACGGCTTTACCGATATAGTTGAAAATTGGTGATGAGGTAGCTTAGAGCCAGGAGACGGACATAGGATACAATTTATTCCATTCGTCAGCGTGTAGCCTAAACGGGTAAACAGATTTCGATTGGTATAGACGTGGAGGATAGTCTGGAAGAACACATAGGCTACTCACTTTTGTTTTTTTTTAATTCCACGCGGACGGAGTCGCGGGCGAAAGCTAGTTTACAATAAAGTACAAGAGAATTGAATTCAGCTCTTGCGTATTTACTGAACCCTGCCGTTATCCATCACTTAAACCCGGGCTCAATAGTTATTCAAAATGTTAATAGAATTTCTATTCAGCTCGCAAAGGCACTATAAACCCAACGTAAAGGAATGAAAACTCCACCGTAATTTATTTTACAACGACAAAATGTTGCACGGACACGTTTCAATTAAGGCTGTGTAATATTAAGTTAAATGTATTTAGGACATGCACAACTATTTACATTATAAAATATACACAGTAAGCAAATAGCAAGCAAAAAGTTGTAGAATTCCTTTGTTTGCACAAGTTGTCATCAACTATCAACTAATAACAAAACATTTTCCACAGATTCCTAAAACTATGTAAGCTATGCTAAAACATAATATTGTGTGCTAAGAATTATTATCTGCTTATTAGGTAACATCAAGGTATTTTAAATTCGAAAAAATGTTGCGTCTTAAAATCGAAAATATAATGACTCGTACGTTACTCTTTTGGAACCCATTTTAAGTCCTGTAATTTTCAACTCTGCTATTCAGCCACTCAATATCTATTGAAGCGGGCTGAGATGGGCCCATACATCATCATACATCAGCCTAATAAAGCATACTTGATAAACTATTGTGTCGTACATTCCGCTGAGGTCTGCCACTTCAGAGTTGCCATTGTCAGGCAGCACAAATTCAGTTCAGCTAACTTTGTATTGATTTAATGCTGTTTTCACACAGCCCGCTCTAATTCGCTGCTGACCTGAATTGGATTTGATAATAGGACGTAGTAGCTATTGTTATGCAAGCGATAATAATTTAAGCTGTAGAATACCTAAAGGATTTTAGCGTTTACTTATGCTACCAATAATACTATAAGCAATCCGTATATTTATTACGTTACTTACAGACTATCTATCGAGCCTTAAAATCTACTTAAGGGTTTTCGTAACATAATTGAACTTGCGTGACATCTTCTTAAGGTTTTCGTGTAAGTTATTGTTTTGCCGATATGTCATTATTACTTATTTGGTATTCGTAAATAAATTGTCGTTAAATAAGAAAGGTGGAAGTGTTTGGTCCGGTGTCGCGGCGCGCGACAAGTCATCGACCGGCCTTGCTCACGCAGGGCCGCTGCCGGCCCTTTGTCTCGATGTCGCTAGTCGCTACCAGGTCTCAGATATTTGTAAGATGATCCACGACCACATTTATCAAATACATAAAATAAATACGCATCTTATACGTCGTTCCGGCTTAAAGTTCTCCGTTCAAAGATTGGTCTCGCCTAAGTAAATGTTCCAAAAAAGATGACCTTTAAGTTTGAACAAGCAAAAATTAACCAGTAATTTTACACACACTATTACATCTTAAAAGGTAATGTTTGCAAACATTGTTTTTTTGTTGTTTGTTGACGCACACGTTTACAGGAGAACTATACACTCACATGTAATGAACACAAGTAATTCGTTGTCGCGAGAGTTGAGCCGGCGAGTCGCCAACAGAGTTGTGCAAGGTCGCGATCCGTCTTTATTATTATTGCACAAGCCGAGACAAATCTGGATACGGCATAGCATTGGCGCGTGCTTGTGCGTCATAGTGTGTAAATTTAACTCGCGGAAGGACACCGTGTAATGTGCGGTGTGCGATCCCGCAGTACACATCACGCGCGCACGCATCCCGCTCCTTCGGGATTGACGATATCAATAGGTTATTAAAAGCACTTTTGCCTTTTCTAGAACAGTAAACTAGTGTATAAAACACGGAGTGCATTCACACTATTCGTGTGTCTGTATATAATATAGTTGAAAATGTATATATGGTGTATGGAAAAAAAAACTGCGACGTCCTAATAGAAATTCAAAGAAATACATAGATTGGAACTCTCCAAGTATAGCTTAAATTCGTTGACACCAATCGTGTATCTGTATTGTTGCTGGTGTTGAATGTAGCATATCTCCATAGTGATTTTTTTGAAAGTGACTTGCATGTATATTATAATATCAATTCAAACGTTCTCGTTGTCCCGTACATAACTCATATTGACGAACCGACGCTCGAATTATTTTAAATGTATGGAAAATCCGTAGTAAACTGTTTATTTCGTTTCACGTCCTTGTCAGCATATTATATTTATTGAGTAGATTTGTTTGTAAACAACATAATAGCCTATGATTGTTGTTTTTAGTACCTGATAAAGTTCAACGAGATAAAGACGAAGAAGGGCATCGAATTACTGCAGCATCTGGTGGAGTACTACCACGCGCAGACGAACTACTTCCAGGATGGGCTGAAGACGATAGAGCACTTCGGCGTGTACGTTGCCGATCTCAGTTCTCAGCTGCAGCGGATCAGACAACAGCAGGACGACGAGCGACGTGGCCTGCTTGAGCTCAGGAACATGCTGCGAGCGGCAGCACCGCCAGATAGAGAGGTCCCTCATTTATATTATTCGCTTAATTATTTAATTAGCAGTTGAAAAGGCTTTGTTTACTAAGATACAACCGTAATCTTAATGAACTCTTCAATAAAAGGAACTGGTATCTAAACTAATATAATAAAGCGTAAACACACACTACTTTGTGGCGTAACATGTCAGCAATTACAGCATATTTTTGAATAATTCTTTTTTTAATAAAAAGCCCTACGCTTACGTCACGCTTTAGGCTATATATTTTTACGCTATTAAACTTAGGGGGTAAATAAATTCGATAAAAACCTTAATGTGGGAAAAATACCATACGCTACAAGCTGCTAACATCAAGGAAGCAAGATTGCCATGGTTTCTCCATTTGAAATAGATAATTTGACAAATGTAAACAATAAAATAAAGTTTTTATAATTACACGGGGCTGAAGCCGCACGGGAACAGCTAGTCGGTTTATAAGATACATGTTCAAACTTCATACAAATTTCGCAATAGATATTATCAACAAAACGGATAACCTGAGATAATAAAAAAAATTACTTCAGCCATCTTGGTGTGTCTACGAATTTTTCAATTCTGTGTTCATTTCTCAATCCAAATACTCACTCACGTGTTCAAAACATTCCGTATAGTACAATTATAATTACATCGTTAAAATATGTTCCTGTACATTCCAATTGAATAAGAATAACTAAATCTCGTGGGAATGAAAACAATTGTATGCACATATTAAAATAACTGCTTTAGTTTTTTCAACAATATTACATCTCTCTGTGTCTATGTTTAAATTTAATGTTACCAATGTTTATTGAATTGTTTACCCAAAATAACCTCGTTTTACCCATTTTAAGGGGCACTAAATTTAAATGTTCTTACATATTGTTAAGTAAAGGTGTGAACAAAACATTCTCACGGCCTTGGTTTAATTTGATATTGTATGTTTGTATAAGCAAGCAAAACAATTTCCGTGTTTATGTTTTACAATATTTACAGCCTGTCCCATCACTGGCTGATAGAGGCTCAGATAGCTTAAAAATAACGTCACTGTCAGTAAAGGGAACAAAATCCGAAATTTCCTTCACATATTTTACACCTTCGATTGTTATCGTACAATTTACAATTTGGTGGGACAGGACCTTTGCATTTGTTGGAGTTAATTATTAGATAAAGTATTGTGCTATGTACTCTTAAATTATTAATGCAAATATCATCAATTTGCATTATTATTTACGTTTTTTTTTTGGGAATGTTGTAATTCCGAAATGTAATAACTTTAACTACATATTTTTAATCACCATTAACATAAATTTAAATGCGTACGGACGAACTTTATCGTTCGGTGGTGCCACAAAAATAACTTCGTAATCCAATTCGAGTGATTACAGAGTACTAATGGATAATGTTTTATTATGTTTACGTATACAGCTCGCGAAAATAGCAATTACGTTTCCATCTATTTTAATTTGCTTAATGTAAAGTTACTATTATTCTTTTCTGTGGACGAAAAAAAGTCTATTTTATATTGTGGATTGCATAGGAAAGCATTATCAATAGTTAAAATGTTGGCAATATGTTATCGTTTGGTTATTCGACATTCGTTAATCGTTTATTGTTATTTAACCGAAAATCTAATTGATTTTGTAAAGTGTATATAAACTATGATGCCACAACACCTATTCTTTTTTAACACACAACTTAATACTTTAGAATCTCTTAAACATGTATTTCGTTCATCGAGTGTTCATTATTATTCAGGCATCTCACTCCATTCCAGTACGACGGACGCAAACTCTAAACTGTTTATCATGAATATGATAAAATATTTTATATACGTAAAAGGAATTGAAAAGGTTTTGTATACCTATTGTGTCAGCTATACTTAAGTTAGAGATGTTTTTTTGTGTATCCAGGTGGCATCATCAGTAGGGGGGTATTCGTTACATCAGCTACAAGGCGATAAACAGCACGGTGTGACACGGAGTGGGTATTTGCTAAAGAAGTCCGAGGGCAAAGTGCGCCGCGTGTGGCAGAAGCGACGCTGTAGAGTTGCCGCAGAGGGATACCTCGATATATTCCACGCGGATGAAAACAAACCACCAGCGCGAGTGAACTTGCTCACATGCCAGATAAAAGTTGCCTCCGATGATAAGAGGGCGTTCGATCTAGTCTCATGTAAGTATAACAACTAAGGTTATACAGTTATATAGAAATTTCTAGAATATATGTATGTGTATAAGCAAATTTAGAATTGGAGATATACTTTTATGAGTACGCTAATGTTATTAGGACAAATTACCAATCATGTCCACTTTAGCGTGTAATTAAATCGTACAATTATACAGTAATCGTTTGATGTAATTAATGTCCAACAAACCGTGGTATGAATCAACATTAGGCCAGTCGCTAAAGGCAATCACCAATTTAATGCTGAAATACTTCAATTGTATGGTATTTGATTTACATATATAAAAGCCAAGAGAGTTCAGTCAAAAGAACGACCCAGTCTAAAGATTTTAAATGCGCCTTATGACCGTTTCGTAAACTTCGGATGCCTCGTGACTGATAATCCATTTAAATTTACCTTTGGCGCTAAGCATTACAGTTGATTGGATTAAGTGTTGTAAAATGAGTAGGCGTGGAGTTTGCGCATGTGTGACGTTAACTCTCTGTTAATACAAAGCTATTTAAGTTGGATAATCTTTCCGATTCGAATTAATGAGTTCATTAGTCCCGCAATAATGTAGATACATCAATATATGAGCTATAGCTAACAACGGTTAGCTTATTACGGGGGTTTGGACTATAGATAAAGCAAAGAGCTATCAAGAAAAAGTCAGCCTAATAGCCAGTTTCCCAGATACGTTTAACCGTTAGTGTTTTTGGTTCAATAAATTCTTGAAATGCGTTTCCGAACTACGTAACTTGAGTTTTACTCCTTTAAAATGTTAGCCTAATAATAATGAATCACAAGGTAATGATAAAATAAATGCAAACTTCAGTAATCCGGCATAAAAAGCTTAACAGATGTGTTGTATTCCAGATAATCGTACATACCATTTCCAAGCGGATGATGAGAGCGAGCAGCGCGCATGGACATCAGTGCTGGTGAACTGTAAGGAGGGGGCGCTGCTGCGGGAGTTCCACCAGCAGGCGGGGGAGGGCGGCGGCGGTGAGGCGGACGGGGAGGGGCACTCGCTATTCGACCTCCAACGAGCCATTATACGTGCGGTGCGCGCGTTGCCTGGCAACCACGTGTGCGCAGACTGCGGCTCAACCAATGGTAACACTAATACATATAAGACAATTAGCATGTTATGAGGAGGGATGAATCGCATGTAACAATGAGAACGTTAGTTATGAGTGTGGAGGTACACCAGTAGAGGTAGTCCTAGAAAGAGATGGATGGATTGCGTGAAAGGTGACATGATCAAGATGGGAGTGATGACTGAGATGATGTATGATAGTTATGTGGAGAACAACAACTTGTTGCGCCGACACTACGGAGTAGAGTACGAGGAAGATGATGGTGGTCATAGACCAGACATTTATGCTCAATATGACTTATTAATATAGGTATAATCGCCAAAAATGCTCTTTCATTTGGTCATATATACATATAAATTGTATTTTTTTCGACGTTTTTATAGCCCAAAGCTGTATACATTTTTTTTTACTTTTCTTAAAAAAAGCAGTTTTGCCACGATAAGGCCACGCTTAAACTCCGAATTTAGTTAAAATTTTCTATTCAAAATAATCTAGATGCATACGATACCTCCTAACATTCATGCATTCTAACATTTGTAATACTAATCCGATCTTTTCTAATTCCAGATCCCACGTGGCTATCGACGAACTTCGGTATAATAGTGTGCATAGAATGTTCTGGAAGTCACCGTGAGCTGGGCGTGCACATCTCGCGCATCCAGTCGCTGACGCTGGACAAGCTGAGCACGGCGCAGCTGCTGCTGGCGCGGCACATGGGCAACCAGCTCTTCAATGACGTCATGGAGAACACGCTCGATGAACGAGACAAGCTAACACCGGAAAGCACCATGTGAGAAATGCAATACAGTATTACACTAATACGCTTTTGTCAAACTTGTGTAATTGTACACAAAGAGAACGAATTTTACAAATCCTTTCACATATTGAAAGCCTATCAAAAATATTTGAATTACTACTGAATCTAGGTAGTCTATTCATTATTAATCATATTATAATGTACTAGCTTTCGCCCGCGACTCCGTCCGCGTGGAATTAAAAAAAAAGTAAGTAGCCTATGTGTTTTCCAGACTAGCTTCTATATCTATGCCAAACTTCTTCGAGACCGATCCGAGATCGATTTAGCCGTTTAGTGTACAAACTCTAACAAACATCCATCCATCCATCTAAACTTTCGCATTTATAATATGAGTAAGATTACACACTTCTGACACTATACTGTGTAATTGACTTGAATGTGTAATGTGTAAGGGAGGAGCGGTTACGTTTCATTCGCGAGAAGTACGTGTACCGCGTGTGGGCGCTGCGCACGTGCCGCGACGCCGCCGAGCGGCTGTCGGAGGTGCAGCACGCCGTCAACAACGCGCAGCTGCACAATCTGCTGCAGGCGTACGCGGAGGGTGCGGACCTCGCTGCGCCGCTGCCGTGCTCGGTATGAAACAATTACACAATACACACTCTGACCGGAGACAATGATTTTATTACACATTATCACTTTGAACTGCGGAAGATACATTTTTTTTTATTGTGCACATAAAATTACTCACTACATACTATTTAGGGGGCAAAAATCCAAATTACACATTATTACCACATTACAAAAAAACCTCAAAAACATTTGAGGACCTTACGCTCTTTTACTGGAACCGAAACTCGAAAAAACACTTGACTTCTGTTGAATTGCAACGGTTATTTCATTAAAACGCTAAATATTTTGTGGCATAAATAAAACAAACTAAATGTATGTATTAAGAGCGTGCGCACACCTTTGACTAAACTATCGCACAACTGTTGTGCGATTGTCGACTGTTTCGCTGTCAATTCAACTGTTTAGTTTAAAAATGGAGTAGTGTGCGCACCTCCATAAGCTCATAGCAATCAAAGCGAGACTAAAAAGCGATAGTTTAGTTCCAGGTGTGCGCAAGCTCGAAACAAAATGTTATAATATAGATGTTTAAATTTCAGGACGGCGGAGAAACAGCGCTCCATTTAGCGGTATCCCGCGAGCTCGGCGACGGATCCTGTCTCCATATAGTGGACTTCTTAATCCAGAACGGCGGGTCGCAGTTGTTGGACAAGGCGACGTCGTCCGGCGTGACGGCGCTGCACTTGTGCGCGATGTTCGATAGGACGGAGCCGATGAAGCTGCTACTGAAGGCAGGCGCTGACGTCACGCTGAGAGACGGCAGCGGCAGGACTCCGCTGATGGTGGCGCGCCAGCTCGGACACCTCGCCTGTCAGGAGTTGGTAAGATTGTGTAATGTTTAAAGTATGTAAAGAGATTTTTTCTAACCTACAAAAAAGAGGTTCTCAATTTGATCGCTTTTTTTTATGTATGTACAACGGTTACTTTGAGATTTATCCGATTTACGTATTTTCTTGTTTAATACGAAATAAGTGAAATTAGGTGCCACTTTTGTCAAAATACAAACTACCCGGTAGTTTTTGATTTATTCGTAAAATTTGAAAGTTTTTGTCTTGATTTTGTTTTTTGTTAAATATTTACCTCAAGGTTAATTCTGAAATACTGAACCGATTTTTTTAGTTTTTTTTATTACTTCATTTAAAAATAATAAAACCCTTTCTTGTAACAAATGTTTGTTAGATGTTTTATTTGTCATCTTACTACCGTAGTGGCCATGTAAGTGCTAAAATTTATGTATAAAACAGAATTATAATTTCTAAAACTATTATCTATAATAAAAAATTATAATGAAATTACTGAAAACGCAAACTCCTTATTCCTTTAACTTCATTATAAAAAAATCTTCTAAGTAAACGCGCACTCGCCTTTACAGCTTAATTAAGTAAATGGTCGCTAAGACTTTATTCCGTGGGAATGAGCAATAAGGATTACCGACTTCATTAACACGATAAAAACTTTAAAGCGCGTATTAAGCCTGCTAAAAACATCATTCAAATGTGAAATATGTTTTTTTATAATATGACTAGCTTTCGCCCGCGACTATGCGTGGAATTTAAAAAAATAGTTTATGTGTTCTTCCACACTATCCTCTATGTCTATGCCAAATATCATCGAGTTCATTCAACAGTTTAGGCTACAAACCCTTACATGCATCCATCCATCCATCCATCCAAACTTTCGCATTTATAATATTAGATTACTCACATATATTTAATTTAAAAAAAATATGCGGTAATAAAGATACAGTTGTTACTTTTTTTTTTAAATTTATCTGTTTGTTATATTTCTTACTTTGCTCTATTCAGTTATGATTATTTCATATATATTTGTGCCTGGTAATAAATGATTTTATTTACTTTCCAGTTAGAGAGTGTGGACAAAAGAGAGAAAAGTATATTCGAGAATATAAATATCGACTGGAATCTATCTCACGACGACGGCTCTACTGACTTCTCAGATGACGACACCGTCATAGACGAGAGAGTAAGTTTAATTTTGATATCTTTCGAAATTAATTGAAATATAGCAATGTTTTTTACTCATATTCTAGGTTGAGTTCTAACATCTCAGATACGGTTTATGATCAGTTTAAAATTTAAAAGATTTAGGCAGATAATGTATTATTCTGTTTATCGTACTTCTTACAATTATTAAACTTAAACAATTAATGACTCAAATTGTTTAAACTTTCGTGAGAGTTTTCGGACTTTAGAGGTTAGGCTGTACCGCCGCCGAAAAATAGTGAGAGATAGCCGTTAAATAATAAGTTATAATTAATGACTTTCAGCATAACGGTAGTATAACGCCTGAGAAGAAGTGTCCGCGGTCTCGTCCGCCGTCGTACGCTGGCGGGGGCGGTGCGGGGGGCGGTGCAGGGGGCGGTGCCGGGGGCGGGGACTCCCCCGTGCTGCGCTCGCGCTCCTCCACCTGCGACTCGCTGCACGCGCCGCCCACCCCCACCACGCTGCCGAGGAAACCCAACGTCTGTGAGTCTCACATTACAATATAACTAACACAATAAAATAACAAAACATTATATATGTGCAAAACATGTCAAATACTTTATGTATTAAATAAGTAAGTAAATGAAGATGTATGAAAAATATAACAATACAATATAAATAACTAAGATTGAACCACTGTATTTATAATATATCTATCGGCACGTGGCCATTATCGCCATTTTCTGCGTCCATGATTGCCGAGCGAATGTGGGTAATCGGGCGAGGAGAATAAAATCACTTGTATATAAGTTAATACACAATAATTATATTCACAAAATACAACTGTTATCACAATCAGTAATTTTGATATTACAACAAAATGGTGACGCTCCACCGAACACGTCTTATGTCAGCCAGATGCAAATCGATTGTGTGTCGTTTTGTCTCTGCGCACAAAAGAGCCCGGAGTTGCGTCAGAGTGTAGAAAAGTCAAAAACACTCTTTTTTAAAATGTCACTGTCAAATGTCGTTATGACGTTTCTTAACACTCTTAAAAAAAACACGGAGGCGCCGTTATATCTATATAAACATGTTTTGTTGGCAATCCTATATAAATAAATAATTTAAATAAATAAATATCTACACATTTTACGGCACGACTACTTTGTCATTTCAGTAGCTTTTCAAATATCCTAGCGGACCAAGGTCATTAGCACAGTGTAGTGTGCATAGCCGCTAAGATTTACGACAACTGTAATAGATTTCTTAAACTAAATCTATACCGGAGACTCTCTTAAATGGCGAATTGCCTCAGTTAAGGAACCAAATCAGTCTGAATTTGATGGTTTGCTGATACTTAGTAATATGTGTACAGATTGGTTCCAGTATGTGGCCGCGGATAATAAATGATATAATGTTTTCCTTCAATATAGATAACATCGGTAGCCTGAAGAAGCGCGCTGCACCGCTGCCGCCGGCGGTGGCGCTGTCGCACACGCCGCACCCCGCGCACCCCGCGCACCCCGCACACCCCGCGCACGCACCGCACCCGCGCTCCACGCCCTCGCCCTCCGCGGACAGTACGCGATCCATACACGGTAACACTTATGACAATACTAGCTCTCGCTCGCGACACCGTCCTATGCGTTCTTCCGACTATCCTCTATAACTACCCCAAATTTTATCTAGATCCGTTTAGCGGTTAAGGCTACTAACTCTAACAAACATCCATCCATCCAAACTTTCGCATTTATGATATTAGTAAGATTGCCATTTCTTTCATTCTCTTTAAAAAAACAGCGTTCTTATACACTTGTCAAGTCATTTGTATTTCAGTTTTAACAGATGGCATGATGTTTGAAAATCATTCATAGTCAAAAATAACTGGAATTAGTCATGATTTGATGACATTTAATGCCACCACTGAATTGGAAATATAATAATTTCATGTTTTTTTTTCAAACTACGCATACTTAGAGCAATATGTGGCGAAGGTTTAATAGTGTAATGTAATATAGGCGAGTGTTGCGCAGGTGTGGTGAAGCACCGGCCGCAGCAGCCGCCGCCCACGCCGCCGCCCGCGCTGCACAACGGCGCGCACCACCGCGACGAACCCACGCCGCCGCCCAGGAAGGTAACGCACTGCTTATGTACGACACATCGCCACAATGACACATCGCCACAACGCCACATCGCCACAACGCCACAACGCTACAACGACACATCGCCACAACGCCACAATGCCACACCTACCACATTTGCGACACCCACCAATCAAACTGACTTTTAATCTACAAAACTTAGTACACTAGTCTACAAGAATTTAGTATTAGTTCAATTTAAGCTATTTGAATGAATACTGTCTTAAAACTTTGGAAATAATCATAATCCGACGTCTGGTATTAGATGTTATCTTTTTGTATAAATTATAGTCCCATAAACAATTTAGTATTTGTTTGTTTTAACACAATCTTTAAAAATATCGAAATACTAGGTTTTAGATAAAATGAGTTATCTTGTGACTCCAATGGGTATACTAATTTAAGTTAACATTGTAAAAAGTAGCAATAGTTTTCGTTAATAATCATTGTTTTTCATGTCAGTAAAATGTTTTGACTTATTAAAATAAACACAATGGAGCGACTAACAATAAGGAATTAGTACAAGATTGTATTTGTTTTTGCTTCAGAAGAAAAATAGATTGCATCTGGACAAGGCTGTCAGTGCGAAACTGAGAAGGGTAACGAATGTCTGACGAGCTTCTATAACTGCTTACCCTCGTTTTATTTCACCCCCCCCCCTCCCACTTTAGTTGTTTTAATACATTGTCAAGAGAATAAACTGCGAACTTTTTTTATATTTAAAGAATGTAACAGTCGTAAAACATTTTCAGATTTAGATTCTCTTATGTCTCTTGCCAATATTTTATGATTAAATAGTTATATTGCATGCAAATATAGAGTAGAGCTTCAAAAATCCACAGACTAATAACTACAAATTTTATCCCCCTCTTTTTGTATTTATATTTACTCTATAATACTCAATTTTGTACTGCATAGATATTTCAAGGTAGCTTAGTAATTTGAAATATAATTACGATATTTATACGTACAAAATTCTTGTTGTATCCCTAACTTTGTTGTGAATTCGCTCCCGATAGTAACGCTGTCGTTTTTACTAATAACACCGAGTGAATTGCATGATTTTGAAGTGATTTCAACACACACAAAAGTTATTTTAATTATTATATACGTTACTTTAGCCAATCTTCTCTTTCAAACCTCATCATTTTAAGTGTTATACAAAATAGAACGAGTTTTCTGGCTTTTCCAGCTCTTGGGAACAACTATTTTTTTTTAAAGTTAGTTATTTAGTGACAGGAGTATTTTTTTCTATTCATTTAAATAATTTACGGCTTTCGAAATAGTTATAGCTGAATAGTTAAAACTAGCTTTACTTTTATTTTCTTATTCCCTTTTACGTTTTCATCGTTTCGTCTTTTGTAACTCAATTGGCAGAATATCTACGGCTTTGTAGTAGTAAAGTTTGAACGTATAGCTAACTATAGCCGTGTGTGTGTTTCAGGATTGTTCTAGTCAGGATTCATCTCTGGAGTTGTGTGAGATGTCCGAGCTGTGCGGGGAGTCCCGCGGCGCGCTGGGGGCGGGGCGGGCGGGGCGCGCGCGGCGCAGCGACAGCCGCTCCCTGGACGTCTCTGACACCTCCAGTGTGCACTCGCGCTCGCCTTCCACGTCTATTACAATGGTACGTTAAAAATAAATGACATTTCATTTTACTAATAATCTTATAACTGCAAAAGTATGGATGGATGGATGTTTGTTAGAGAGAAAAAAGAGAATGTAGAGGATGGCCTGGAAGAAAACATAGGCCACTTTTTTTTTATTATTTTACGCGGAGAGAGTCGCCGGCGAAAGCTAGTAGAACTACAAACAAAATAATCAGTGTAATTTTTATATAATTGTCATGTGACATATACAGAAATGTGATTTCTAGACTCCAGATTAATTTATTTTATTAATCTACGTAAACAGTAAACGCTGATATTGGATATAAGTTCCCAAATCATTGCTAAAATCGTTTTTTACCTTACTGATTTAATAGGTGTTATTGACCTTGGCAAGGTCACACTACATTTCATTTCAGTAATTTAGCATTTGTTTGATTGGTTTTGCGTAATATAGGACTGTACTGAATGAAGTATGATTTTGTTTATTAATTTTAGCCTTTGTACGTTTCAGATGGGCGGTGGCACGCGCCGCTGCCGCGCGCTGTACGACTGCTCCGCGGACAACGAGGACGAGCTGTCGTTCAGGGAGGGCGAGGTGATCGTGGTCATCAACGAGCGCACCGAGGACGACGACTGGATGGAAGGTCAGGTGGAGGGCACGGCGCGCCGCGGCATGTTCCCCGTCTCTTTTGTACACATGCTGCCCGACTAGGTGCGACAAGGACGGACGTATAGCGCACAATGTAAAGTGTTCATACTATGGCTTGTCTCGGTCGAAATCGCTTTTTTCACGGATGTTCGCCGTAGTAGTAGGAGTTTAAGTATTAACTTCCAAAGAAACACTATCTACTATCTCTTTCGAATTTTTAATAATGATTTTAAACGCGTGCTACACATGTAGCTGGTAAAAGGAATTGCTGTGAACTACAAAGCCCACTTGGCCTAGCTTTTTGGAATTCAGTTATGAGCTTATTTACTCTAGCATTCGTGCAGCACATTCTTCACCCTTATTTTTATGAGATTTTTATTTGAATAAAATAGCGGATTTTTTTACAAATTGACAAAATACAAACAGTATTAATAATATTGGTCCATAATATGTAAAAATGACTACTTAAAGGTTATCAATTGTTATTATAACAATTTTATTTGCATCGTGCATAATTACGAAAAAAATCCATGTGATTCTAATCTATCTATTTGATTTCTTTATATAAAAATCATGGTAAATATAACGTATACATATGTTTATACTTATTAAATACAAGAGAGGGTTATCACGAATATACATGACAAAGTTCGTAACGTCATCGACAAAATTTGTATTACATCTGTGTGGCGCCCCTACCGGACGTGAAGTACACTAACAAATATCATAAAAAAATTGTCGATGTCGTTACGAATACGTTCTCGCAACTGTCACGCAAATATTCGTGATAGACCCTCATTGTTGATTACTGTTATCACAAATATTGCCTTTGCTGTTACAGTTGACAACAGAATGTCAATAGCACAAGTGAAGTGATTATTGTTTTTATACAAGAATTTTAATACTCATCAATTTTATCCATACCAGTTTTGGAACATCATTTTCTTGTTGATATTAAATGTTATAATTGGTCGCGTTCTTAAGCTATGAATCTATTTAATGGCGAGAGTTTTTTAAATATTTTGACAACAATGCTCAGTGTTGCAAGATCAATGTTAATGTAATGCTTTAGTAAAAATAATCTACGACGCTCTCTTCTTCTTTAACCTTTTTTCATTGAGAAAGAGAATTGATCAAGTTTTTTTTATATATAATAAGGTGGCAAACGAGCAAACGGTCACCTAAATCCGCCGAAAAGGCGAAGCGACCGCTGCCCATAGACATCCGCAATTGCAGATGCGTTGCCTGCCTTAAATCGACGGAGGAGATGCACATAAAGAGGATATTTCCCCTTCCTATGCGTCTACTCCACCGTAAAATCCACTTTCCTATCCAATCCTTTCCTTATAAGAAAAGAGTGGAACGGGAAAGGGACTAAAGTTGGGCCTCCGGCACCACACTCATCAGACGAAACGCGGAATTGCTCCCACTTCACGCCTGTCTTCTGTGTGGTCGTGGTATTGCTGGGGGCGAGCCGACCCTACAGTGCTAAGATGTTAAAGCGGGCTCTACCACTGTTAGTTTATTAGGAATGTGGATTTTTTTGTTGATTGTTCTGTACAATATAGTGTGGCCAAGTATATAAACATATCTAGAAAACTCTCGCCAAAATGATTATTGGCTTTGTTGACACAATATAGTAAGTACGGCCAGTAGTTCCGTCCCATTGTGGGTTTATACTGGGATGTATTGATTATTACAGTTTTTATATGTATTTCTTTATTAAAACGCACGCGGTAACTCGATACACAATGTGTAGAAATTTATTAGTAATGGACAATTTTCTCTTATAAGACGTTGGCTTGGCGGTGAGTATGGCTCAATTGTTTGAAAAAATTGACAAAATTATAAAATTTATTGGAATATATAAAGATTTGGAAATAAAATTTATTAGTGTATGTTCACAAAGTGAATACAGCGGCGTACAGTCAGCGTCACATAAAAGTAAACAAAAAATATTACATACAAAATCATTAATTGACACTTTCAGGAAGAATCAAGAAAATAAAATTTTGACAACATTTATTTTAAATTATTTTTTTTTTTAATTTTTTTTTATGAAAGATCTATGTTTTTTACTAATTTATGCGATGATTTTAATTATTTTTATTTGAAGCTGACTGTAATCGTGTGTGTAGCTCATTTGATTTGCCAAAAAATATATGTGATGTAGAGAAAGGTATATTCGCTATATAATATCGGACCAGTGAAAGTTGTTGTGTTCTTGTAGTTGATGTCGCCGTAGATTACGTGTGGGGTCGCCTCGGGCCGCGCAATGCGGCTCATGCCTCTTCACACATGTCCAGTAGCCGGGCCAGTAAACCAGGCATTGTGTGCACTCACTGGCGTATTTCACAATCCCATGAATGCCAATCCAGTTATT
The DNA here is from genome assembly GCA_003118335.3 of Papilio memnon. Taxonomy (NCBI): domain Eukaryota; kingdom Metazoa; phylum Arthropoda; class Insecta; order Lepidoptera; family Papilionidae; genus Papilio; species Papilio memnon. The sequence goes on from LD688948.1 coordinate 4,973,700, forward strand.
GAAAGCTGACTGTACTGGCCAAGTGTGAATCAGGCGTTAATGTTGAGGTTGAATTGGCGGGAACCTTAACCCGAGTATAGTAAACGGCTATACATTATGCTCAACATTTCCAAAGAGTTTTTGTCTTTGTAGAACGCTATTTCTGTCGCACACACTGCGCGTCTGTTGCGCACTGACCTCTATAAATGGACAGGCTATAATCAGTGGTTCTTTGTGTCTATTTGATTTTCACTATTTTGACGCTGATGGTTGCGGTTGGTCACCGTGTAGAGTTTTCGAACTAATAACAGTGATAGACTTAACTGTTATTGTTATTAAAAGGGGCGTTTAAGTTTTAACGAAGCAAAAGCCGTCGTTTCCAAACAATCGCCTATCTATTTTAACAGCTCAATGTTTGTGCGACATGGACGTTCTATCAAGCTGTATCTCTTTTTGAAAATCGATGAGTAATATTTATGGACGTGTGCTGTACTATGTACTATATCTAGTTTTTGTAACATGGACCAAAGATTTCTATTGTAATTATCCCGAAATATATGAACGTCTGCGGCTTTAGATTAGTTATGTAGCGGTCTGAAGTGATCGAATGCGTGGTCCGAGGTCGCCTTCCAGCGAGCGTTTGAATCTTGTTATAAATGTTAAATTTTATCACTTTCACAATTTTAAATAGTAGAATAACTTCGTATGCAATAATGTTAGAATAGCAATAGCGTTGAAGTCAGTAGAGCGAAGGATTTCTCGTAATGTTATACATAGACGAAGAATAATGTGATTCATCACGTCAAGAACATTCCCCCTTACTTGTAATTGAGTTTTTTTTTTGTATATTAAGGTTCTCCTTTGTATTCGTAGATAGTAAGTGATGCCTACGTATGTTAAAGTTACCTATATTGACGCGCGTTGCCATAATTTAGTATTATCTGGGAGTGTTTGAAAAAATAATTTAATGCTTTCAGTAATCCACCATTAGCCATTTACGTTCCCTTCGTACTGTTAAAAATGAGACACAATTATTACGATATTTTTCGTTAAGTTACTAAAAATATATTATTTTGTAAATATTTGATTTTATATATTTGTTTGTAATATAATTTAACTTATTTTGATTTAAGTAAAAGTGCGATAAAAACTTTTATCAAAAACTTTCTATTACAAGCTTCCATACAAATAATTTTTGTATTTAATGAACGTTTTAATTTATGATGAAATGTGATGATAATATTTTAATGCCATTTTAGCTGTCAGTATGTCATTTATTAGGATTGTATGTAACCAAATGATGCTAATGAGAATATTATGTTTTATTCTGTATTGTAGTATGGAGTTGTAGTTGAAATATTTTTTTCTATTGCGTATTATCTGAATGGAAATCTGTAAGAATTTATTAATACATCACCTCGATGTCTAAAATTGTTGTTGTTTGATTTTATTTCATATCCTTATCCTAAACCTCCAGTTTTATAATTTAGTAATCTTTCCAAACTAAGCGAAGATGGATACTTAGTAGGTTAAGAGAACAAACTTCATCCAAGATAGAAAAATGAATATTAAAAATAAAAATTAAATACATATTAACTTTAAATATGATAAATCTTTTCAAAAATTAAAGAACGTATGTAACCATAGTGAACCATGTTTATGGTTTCGTTATTGTTTTTGTAATATGTCAATGTCAAATGAATTGATTTTGAAGTTAGTTATCATCTGAGTTTCAATTTTGTGTCCGTCTTTTTTTATTTGATTATTTTTTAATTTACATTATGTTTAAGACAGTACAGATTTAGAGGTTTTTAAGTTATTAGTTAGTTAAATGCTTATTAGTTTGTCACAATATGCGTTTTGTAAACTCTTAATTTTGGAACATGTATCAGATGAATATCAAGCAAATAAATAACTTCTTATATCACATACGTCTTATCATTTCAAAGAACAACATATTTTTAATAAAGATAGATAATTGCATTGAAGGTTATTGATAACAACAATAAATACATTGATATAACTCACAGTTTGACATACGTAACTGTTGAATGTAAATATTTTTACTGCCTTTATAGTTAAAATGTCACGTAAAAGAGTATTTGATTTACTGAGAACAATAAATATTGCATCGTAAGTATTTCTCACTATTTATCAAATTCAATAATTTATTCTTTTCAAACCAGACTTCATATTTAAACTTTAGGATTACACAATAGGATGTGTACAAAGTTTGAGGTCAACTACAGTAATTCTATAGAACCAAGGTTCCTATATTCTGAAGTTTCTACGTTTTGATAATTTTATATTTTACGAAAAATCAAGTTAAAATGTACAGATATATGATATGGGTAGGCTCATAAATGCTATTGATAGTTATAATGCTTAAAAAACTGGAAGAATTAAACATGGTATCTTTGTTGCTAAAAGAAAATGCTACAACTAGCAAATAAATCTGTAAATGCATTTTTGAAGCCTCTTCTTTTTAATTGTTCTTATGATTCCCACAAATAAAACTAAAACACAAGAGAACTAAGACTACACTGGCAATACCACCTACTAGATCTGGAAGTGAATCTACATTGTCTTGGAATAGAATATATTTTTGTGCATTTAAAATTGATAGACTATAAAATGTGCATAAGATCAAACCACAATTTCTGCAATTCTGCAACCTCGGAGAGATAATGTTTGGTTGAATTATTATTAATATTTGTTATAGTTGTCAATGCCCAGCTCATGGATATAGAGGAAATGTTCAAGTTTCAAGTGCAACACCTAGTAAAGATTATGCATTTGAGGTAAGACTTAACAAAGGGAATACAGAAAATCACTTCAAGTAAATCAATCAAAGAATATGTTCTGTTTTTCCAGTACTGCAAGGTTCAAATTATTCAGAATCAAATTACTAAAATTTAAGAAAAAATTACTTTACAGATAAAATGTTCGACCGTACGGTATGGATTAGGTGTAACAAAGGAAGTTGGTATGGATTTGGTTAATTTGGGGGCCAAAAATGTTTGTGTTATGACAGACCCTAACATAGTATCCCTGAGTCCTATGAAAGCAGTTCTGGATTCTCTTGTCAGTAATGGGATAAGTTACAGTGTTTATGACCAAGTTCGTGTTGAGCCTACAGACACAAGGTATGGTTATAGTTGAAAGTAAATTTTTACAGAAAATCTTGACAATGACATAAATAACAATAAACAATGTATGTTTTAGTTTGAAACATGCAATAGATTTCGCAAAGCGCGGAGACTTCGACAGCTATGTGGCGGTGGGGGGCGGGTCCGTCATGGACACGTGCAAGGCTGCCAACCTTTACGCCTGCAACCCGGACGCCGACTTCCTGGACTACGTCAACCAGCCAGTGGGCAAAGGCAAAACCACCATGGAGCCACTCAAGCCTGTCATAGCAAGTCAGTTGTTTTTAACACATGATCGTTGTCAGATTTTGTCGAGTATTTAAAAATTAACATAATATTCCAGTACCAACTACCAGTGGAACCGGTAGTGAGACGACAGGAATGAGTATATTCGATTATGAGGAGATAAAGGCAAAGACAGGTATCGCACACAGTGCGTTACGGCCACTCCTGGCGCTGATAGATCCTCTGCACACACTAAGTGTACCACAAACTGTGGCAAACTACGCGGGTTTTGACATCTTCTGTCATGCTCTGGAGAGTTTTACGGCTATACCATATACAGAGCGAGGCCCTGCTCCGTCCAATCCCGCTCTGCGACCGGTCTATCAGGGCAGTAACCCTATATCAGATGTTTGGGCTAGATTCTGTCTCCAGGTACGTTAAAAACTTTATTTTACTTTTCATTTTTTTGTTTTATTAAATTCGTAACTAAAATTAATATATTTTGGCATAATGCAGTGCCTTAACAAGTACTTCGAGCGGTCAGTATACAACTCGGAGGACTTAGAAGCACGGTCTAGTATGCACTTAGCGGCCACCATGGCCGGCGTGGGCATTGGCAACGCTGGCGTGCATCTCTGCCACGGATTAGCTTATCCCATCGCTGGGAATGTCAAAGATTACGTCCCGAAGGATTACGGGTAATACGAATTGTTTAGTATTTGTATAAGTTTTTTATGCCAATGATAATAGTCATCCACTTCTCTCCTGAGATTGTGTGTGAAGTATGAGTGAGTGGGCAATTTATTGAACAGTGGGCAGTGTTTTTTGCACACTGCTCATTCTAATATGGGAATAAGAGCCCATTCTTATCCCGAAACCTACCTAAGTATTATTAAATTCTACACGGTTCTAGGTGAATAGTGTTAAAATCGTTTCTATTAATCGTTTTTATTATTCTGAATAATACTTTTTAATCAGTACCGAGCCAATGATACCGCACGGTTTAGCGGTAGTACTGACCGCGCCGTCGGTATTCCGCTTCACCGCGGCGAGTGATCCCGACAAGCATCTGGAGGCGGCGGCCATATTGGGCGCTGACGTCACGGGCAAGAAGCAAGCCGACGCGGGGCGAGTACTCTCCGATACTATACTGAAGTACATGGACTTAATGAAAGTGGAGAATGGCTTGAACGCAATCGGGTACTCCGCACAAGATATACCGCAGCTAGTGAAGGGAGCATTACCGCAGGTAATTTGAGACATCCCGTTTTCTCTTTTTACTTCCAATTTAACTTATTGATTTATACTTGATTTAACCGAAAAGTGCTTAGATTTGTATTAAACCTTGTTTTGCTATGTACTATTTACCATCGGTTTTGCTTAACGTGTAAAGACCATTACTTGGTTCATTGGAATTAATAAAATAGCCATCCACACAAATATAAACATAAGATTCTTAGCTATATTTAAAAACCATTTGTAAGTAAATTTACTTTTTATTAAAATAATACTACAGCATTAAATATATCAAATATGTAACATTCTAATCATTATTTTTATTGCAATTTAGAAACTTACAAACTATTCAATAATCGTAAAAAAATACCCAAAACTAGTAATTTTAGATCAAAACAATACTTCATAAAAAAATAGGTAAATTCCAATGTTTTTCCCCCTAAAACCCATGTAAATTTATGGTCAGAAATATTCATAAGAAAAAAAAGGATAAATGTAGGTAACTCTAAGTGTCTATAGTTTTTCTTTTCTTTTTTTTCAGCATCGTTTGCTAAAGATCGCTCCGATCCAACAATCTGAAGACGATTTATCAAAAATTCTCGAAGATTCGCTGACACTCTACTAATCATTTATACAAAATGAAACTTGGTATTCGAAAATGTTTATCTTACATGCTAAAACTTTAATAAAAGAATTCACAATTTAGAGTGTAGTTTTTAATAATTTTAAGTACATAAAATGAACCTATCAACTAATTTGTATAATATATAATTATGTATATCTTAAATTAATTTGTTTTAATTTGACTTCATTTGTTACTTTCTTCATTATTATCAAATAAGAAAAGCGCTAGGTTGAAAGAAAAGTTTGCCGTGACATTGTTCGAGAACGATGGTAGAGTACAGAAGGCACTCAATATATGTTCACTCGTTAGATATGCATCCGTTCGTGACTAGCGCTTACATCTATCACTTACTGCTTAGTTTAAAGTTAACGCAGTGGTTAATTTTATTGTATTTACTGTAATATTAGTTTGTACCGAGGCTCAGACCGCTTCGGGCACGATGTTGCTGTGGTGGAAGGGACTGCTCTCGTACGACATGTTGGCGGCGTTGACGGTGACGTTGTGCAGCGGCGCGTAGCGGCTCAGCTTGGGCGTCCGCGGGCCCGTCAGGTCCTCCGTCAGCTGCTGGTACACCAGCCCGCAGTCCTTCTTAGTGCGGCCTGGGTGGCTCATCGCCGCAATTATGGCACTGTTGTATCGGATCTGCTTGCTCTTCTTGCTGCACGTCATCATGACCATCTTGGCGATGACGATCAGCAGCAGCAGTGCGCCCAGCACGGCGATCAGGATGGGCCACAAGTAGCCGTAGTGGCCGTGCTCCTCCGTACCGTACGGCTGCACCTCTACATCGGGTTCGAGGTCGTCGTACATGTTGTCGTTTTCGAGCAGTTTGATGTCGATCTTAATTTTCTCGGTCTGTGTCTGTTCAGTGGACACCGGTTTGTACGTGCTGGGCGTAGCCGCGGGCTTCTCGACGAGTTTCACCTTCAGGTCGACATCGTCGTCGTAGTCTTCGCCGGATTCATCCTCCTCTTCGTCCTCGTCATCTCCCTCGTCGTCGGCCTCGTCGCTGTCGTCGTCCGCGTTCTCTTTGGCGTTATCGTCGTTTACGGCGATGTCGTCGGCAAGCTTTCCGTCGTCAAGGGTGTCTTTCAAATCGAAGTTTCCTTCGGCATCCTTGTCGATTCTTTCCCATATTTCTTCGTCAGAGACGGGCGGCAGAGGTTCGACGGGACGAGGTATTGCGGTACCGCAAGTTTTCTTCGTGAGGAACTCCCAGCTGTAAGTGCCGTCCTCTTCCTTGGCGTCTTTAGCCAAGTTGGCGTCTTTAGCCAAGTTGGCGACATTTACAGAGTTAGCGTTGGGTGACACTTTACGGTTACTGAGCCAAGTCATTAAGTTCTCGAAGTCGCGGCTGCAGGCGAGAGGATTATTGCCGATGTCTAGTGTGCGTAGTTTATTCAAGTTGTCCAGCTCAGTCTGTTTGATCTCGGTGATGCGATTGTGTGAAACGTTCAGGAAGCTCAAGTTATTGAGAAGTGTAGTAGGAAGGTTCTTTTCCATTCTCCATAGAGAGGTTAACTCGGCATGGCTCATATCGAGCGTAGTCAAAATTGGTGTGAAAACAAAGATTTCGGCTGATAGAACTTTCAGTGGATTACCTTGAAGATTAAGCTTTCCAAGATCCTTGTTTTTCTCAAAAACTTTAACCTCTAACGTGGTTAATTTATTGTAAGCGAGGTTAATATCCACTAGTCTTGGGCATCGCGAAAATACCTCTGTGCTAATAGACTTAATGTTGTTACTGGAGAGATTAATCTGTGATAAAGCCGTGAATGTCTTTAACGAATCATTTTCAATTTCTTCAAGTCCACAGTTGGAGGCATCAAACAGATATATGTTAAACTGTTCTGCGGAGCAATTGAAACCTTCCGCAGGCAAATGCTTTAATCTGGGATTGTTTGAAATTTTAAATATGTCAAGCTCAATGTTTTCTTTGATAAGATATCCGGAAATGAAGTCCAAATCGTTGTAAGAGAGGTCCAAGTAATTGAGTTCGACGAGCTTATGGAATGCTTGGTTATGAATTTTCTCAATACTGTTTCCGCTTAAATTAAGATTTGCTATATAAGTCATACCGTTAAACATCGAGGGCCCAATAAATTTAATATTCGTCTGGCCTGCGTTCAGAGTGAGTAGATCTGAAATCTGTAGACCGTACACGGAGGCGATTGGATTCCTTTGAATATGGAGCGTTGCCAGCTCCGTATTTTCGGAGAATATGTCCTCCGGTAGAGATTTGATGTTGTTGTCACTTAAATCGAGCTCCTCCAAGTCGAGCAGCTTTTTGAAAGTGTTGGCGTCCATGTCGGAGAGTTTGTTACCGGCCACATTTAGGTACATGAGGCCAGGCATGTTTTTGAATGTATTATCGGTAATATATTTCATGTTGCAGTAAGAAACATCAAGTTCTTGAACAGAAGATGCGTTAAGGAAATAGTCATTAGAACCCGCTTCGGGGAATTTTAGTTGGTTGTTGGAAAGCGTTAACAGTAATAACTTTTTGTTGTTTGCGAAGGTTTCCGGGTGTAAAGTTTTTAGTTTGTTATTGGACAAATTGACCGCGTACAGCTCGTGCAGGCCGTGGAACGCATTGGGGTCCACGTATCCGATAGTGCTGTTGACAATCTTGATGGTCGCGATTTGATGGAGACCGAGTTTCTTGAAGATAAGATCGTCAAGATTAATGGGGAACGTGGGATCGGCGTTCTCAATCACAAGATCGGTGATGTCGTCGCCGAATTTCTGCGTGCCGATTTCGAGACGGTTACACTTGGCTATCCTGTATCCTTGGGATACAGTGCATATGCAATCTCTGGGACAGGGCCTGTCTTCGCTGAACAACACTTCCTGTTCATCGGCGGAGTCGTAGTCCTCATACTGGAAAATAGTGTCGGTGGCCATCTCGGCTCTTATAGCCGTTTTGTTAACGGTCTCGCTAGCGGCCAGCGCGCACGCCGCCAGGAGAAGCAGCAACTCCCGGGACCTCGCCCCCATGTCGTAGCGAACTCTGGAAAGAGAAAAAAAACAACAATTTATACGTGCAATCAGTAAATGTTTCATAATTTTACGAAACTTGACCGTTATTTCGTAATAACAGTTCTGAACAATGATGTTTTCAAATTTTCTTCTTTTATAACGTGACGTCACGTATAAACAATAGGTAAACAGGTTGAAAAGTAAACAAAGTATTAGAAACTAGTACAACCACTGCACGTAAAAAAGCATGTAGATGACGCACGTGTTGTAATTACACACAAAAGCTTATGGTAGTAAAGTAAACAAATAATCCATATTGTTTACAAATTTTCAAGATGCAATAATGTTTCCGTGTTATGCCCAAATTACTTTTATTCGAACTTCTGTTCGCTCTTTCACATGCATACAACAAAACTAAGCAAAATCATTACATTCTGTTAATGTTTTTATGACATATCCAGCTAATACCATCATTTATTTCTCTCTAACATTGCAACATTCAACTCGCATATTCAGTAAAGACTCGTAGACTAACCTATTTTTAATTTAGTGTTGCTAATTAGTTAGTAAAATGTGATACGATGCAGATGTAAGCGATGCTTTGTTCAAGTGAAATTTTATCTGCGCATTGTTCATCTGCCAACGCGTCATGACTCCGCGAACACGTGATCTCGTTTAAACATTTGATCTCGGTACAGAGCTCAATTCAGGACTACTTGGTACAGAGACCGTGATGCCCTTGCGGTACATAATTGTCGTCCTCTAACTCCACTTCTCGGCCTTAAAAGGAGAATATTTCCACGCAACTCGATTTCACAACGAGTCGCGACATCTTTATTTGCATGATAATCGTTTGTGTAAATTCTACGATTCGCCACATAGGATACTAAAGACAATTTATCAATGTCCATTCGATAGTTTTATATTTTTAAAAACATACATTTGATGATGTTTGCAGTGGCATAATTTCAGTCTGTTATTAAAGGTGTAAAGCCATTACACAACACTTCGTGTTAGACTTTTAATATAGAAAGTTGTAGTACTTTCACGGTTCGGTTAGAGTGAGACGGTTGACTCTGCGGTTGAATTCGACGCAGGGGTTCGAATATTTATCGCAAGATAAAGGCACGAGTACACAAAAGGTAATACGGTGCGTTGTTTGTAGAGACGCGCGACGAATACGAGGCGTACTTAACACGGTACCTTTTATTGTCAGAGTTGTCACACTGTCGATGACTAAACTAGTTTCTATACGTTTTGTCCGTTTAACTTAAATGGCAATTTCAGAACAATAGACTATTGTCATTTTTACTAATGCAGCATCATTACAATTTGTGTTATACTAGATTTATTAGTATGTTGTATTCAATTATGTATTAAAAAAAGAAAAACCAAGACGAATTTGCGCCATTCGGTCAATCAGTTCATGGTCGCTTGTTTCTTGAAAACACGTTTGTAAGAACCTCCTCAGTTATAAATTTCCTTCAAACTACAAACACAAAACAGAATCTTTACAATAATTTTACCTTGAAACATAAACACGCTTGTTCTGATTAAACATTGAATCTGATATCAATTATCTTGTCACTATAGCATCGAAAAAAGAAACTTCATACTAATATTCAACAACGACGGGCGTTTACAATTACATATCCAATTCGTTACAGTACTGTAATAAAGATGTTTATAAAACGCGTACAGCCTTACAAATAAACGCGGTATAAAGTTAAACCTAGGTTTAAACTGAGTATAAGCAAAATTCGTACTAATAAACCAAGAATAACTTATACCTAGTATAACTTTGACGTTTTGGGTCATACAAACGTTATTCCGAGGTTATACCGACCTGCACCGTAGTTTAAGCTCGGTACAATATTTTAAAT
>LD688948.1:4985141-5018234 GCA_003118335.3 Papilio memnon
CAGTAAAATTAAATGTTTTTTTCTTTGACAACTGTAATAAAGAAAATAAACTAACTTAAATTTTGTTCACAATTATACAATAAGAATTAACCAAACATACAGTTCTTTTCCTTCGTGGAGTTAATGGTCTCTTTACTAAATGTATTGTCTGGCTGCTTGACGGTGTGCCTTGAGAGGCAGGCATCACTAGCTCTTTAATCACAATTGGAGATTTCGTCTGGCTGGAAGACTAACAGATTCAACTGTGACCCTTCATCTGCATCATGTACTAAAACACTCTAAAAATAGAAGCATTTTTTTTAGATTTATTTATATAAATTGACATCATCAATATATATAATATATATATTGCCTTACCATATCTGCATTATTATTACAGTTTATGGCTTCATTTTAGAATATAAAAGTTACAACTGCTATACGAGAGTAAGATCTTTAGCGAGAACTAGTACATCAACGATCGTGTAAATACCGTCTGATTAGATTAGATATGCGGAGCTGCGATATCTGATGACATAGTACAGTTAGCACAACAAAAATTCCACTTGTCATAATGTTGACCGAGCATTTGTACCAGGGGGTCATAAATATGCAATGAGTATTTCGAGTACAATATACGGATTTCTTGCGTCCTTTGTAAACATATTTTAACAATGTAACTGGTGATATTCAATATTAATAATCAACACTAATCAACACAAAAATAAACACAAATCTTATTGGAGTAAATCATTAACTAGTAAAGGGACCTTCTACAAGTAGAAACCAATCGCCAATAATCTAATGGTAAGGGTACGGATTTCCGATCACCTGGTCGAGGTTTGGTACCCCGTCATTCGTTCGTCATTGTCGTCAACCATATCCTAACACAAGCCTACAGCTTAGTTGGAATGGTACAAGAAATATTAGTAAATTAATAAAAATCTACTAGTATTAAAAAAAAAAGATTATAGCTGATCTACATTGTTGAAAGTAAAATAGAATCTGGTAGGGGAGTATTAATTCTAACACAGTTCAGTTGTACACATCTGTAAGTACTAAGTACGTACCATCGTACACATTGTCTTGAAAGTGTACTTCACAACAAAATGTCGTAATTCAATTACGTCTATTTTTGTCATTGGCGTATATACCAGATGTGACGCTAACGTTTAGTGTATTGTTGATTAACATTGTAACACTGATTGGAGTGGAATACAATACTGAACACACGGCGTTGCGTTGCGATGAATAATAAAATGGCTTAGATAAATTTAGTACTTTGCATACAATCGCGCCGGGGGCCCATTGACGACGGCACGTGCAAATATGTTTATCATATCGTATCCAAAACATCGTAATAAATCACAGTTTTTATGATGTTAAGATTAACCTATTTTAAATCGTAATCCAATAGGTACTTTGAAATTTCTTAAAAAAAATAGTCCGTTTTTCTTTCAAATAATATCCAAAAACAATTGTATTCCAGTTTGAAGGTCGTAGTCGATTTAAAAACAAATCTCGAAATCATTTAACAGCGTCTCATTTCCTTAAGAGATCGTGACTTGTAACTCATTGAATGAATATTGTGTATGAGATGGTAAAAGTAAGCAATGCATTGTTTGTTCTAAAGATTAAGGGTCCGTGAGAAAGAGTGATGTTACTTTCCTAACGAATATAATTTCCATAATGAACAAGACGTGTGAAACTGGATAAGGTTTTGTTCCAATTTATTTGTTGAAATTATCAATAATACTCACCAATGTCCTTGTTCAGCCGCCCAGTAACTCTTTGGATTGAAACCTGCAACAAACAAATAATGCTATTGTTAATCATTGCATTTGCATACGCGATGTTACAATTCACAGTCATTTAAAGTTCAAAAGACATGAAAAAACAACGTTTATTACGTTTATGTATGAGTTAAATTAAATCCACATGTCCAGTTTTTTTTTTGTTATGACTTAACAGAGTCAGAGCGATAACTCGCTGCTGTGGATATGTTACGAATTTACAAGAGAAAATTCAGTGAATAATTAATAACATTCTAAAAAAAAATTAAATAGTGACTCATATTCAAGCACAATTGACATACATGAATGTAGGATACAAATTCGAGCAGAGACTCATAATAAAAGTGAAACGATTCCTAACAGCTGGTCGGGTCAGCGGCCATATTTCCGCTATAGCCGTGTGCCAGTTGCGGTATCGATTTTGCATTCACACAATGTATCGATAAATAGGAACACCCGCGGATTATTGCCAACGAAGCGTGTCGATACGCCGGCGAGCGCCGAGGCGTGGCCAGACCACTGCCACAAGTACCAAGACTGGTTCCGATGCGACCCGCGACCGGCTTACGTTGTAAAGTATCAAGAATTATGAGTTACTTTGCTACTTAAAAGATTTACTTCGTAAATCGTCTTTTGTACATCAATACGCAGATATAAGTGAGCCAGGTAGTCATTACATACATAAGTACTAGATAAGCAACTTCATTAAGTTGTTTATTGAATATTAAATTGTAGACATAAAGTATTATTACAGAATAAATTCTTTTGTATATACTTTTTTTCCAAAGACGTGTGAAGTGAAGTGAACTGTCTTGATAGTCGATAAGTGTCGATGAGATCGGTAGATATTAGCGTCGAACTAGGATCTCCTTGAATGTATAGGAAGGTCGTTAAAACTTTGCGCGACTTGAATAGCAATGCGGTGCAGACCGTACCGGCGGCCGGCGCGCGACACTACGCCTCGGCGGCATTCCTATAGTGCTGTCACACTTCTATCGATGATTTAATTTATCGATAAAAAGTCATCTATACTTACAAATATAATAAAGCGTAAACACACACACTTCGTTGTTGCCTGAGATGTCAGCGATTACAGCATATTTTTGAATAATTCTCTTTTTAATAAAAAGCCCTACACCTACGTCACGCTTTAGGCTTTATATTTTCACGCAATTAAACATAGGCTTAAATATTTTGGATAAAAACCCTAATGGGGTAAAGAGACTATAAGTTGCTGCCAACATCAAGGAAGCAAGATTGCCATGGTTTATGCTATGTCATGTCATTTTGACATTTGCAATTGATAATTTGACAAATGTCGGTAAATAATTAAATAAAGTTTTTATAATTTCACGCGGATGAAGCCGCACGCGAACAGTTAGTATGATATAAATGTTCATGGATCTCAATCAAACGCAGTAACCCATAGATAATTGCGATTGTCACAAATATAGGAAGGGGAATGTCTATAGTCGTAAGCTGGTTTTGAAAATATTTGAGCCTTTTTTATATAATAAAATGTGAATATTTTATCGTACTGTAACATTTGTCTATTGTAAAATAAAAAACCTGAGTTAGGCTAGTTACGTCGTTTGTTAAATTATGCAGAAATTAATGTTTTTCCTTGCTTACTTATTCGTTTACTGTTTTGTACGCAGTTTCTTTAAATCTTATTTCTTTAGTATTATCGTTAAGCGTTCAAAATATGTCAAGATACAATTTAATACCATACTGTAATCAAGATTGTGTTGTTTGAGTGTTGACAGCTTTGCATTGCAAATACTTGTCTGTCAGTAACGGAATTTCGACACAAGTCGATTCATTTAGGCTCGCATTTCATTACGGCTTCGGAAGTAATTGTACTTTATAGTGATAGCATATAAACTATCAAGTAATTTCTATCTATAAAGAGTTTATTTTTAAACAAAAGGACCGTTACTTTACTATAAAACTGTATGTTTTGTAAATGACATAATTAAAATATACATTTGTTTCAATGTTGTAAACCACAAAAAATCTGTCGTAACGCTTGGTTTGTTCGATTCAAAAGATCAAGCGTTACTTTGCGGAAATCCGTCACAAGTACTAAATGCCTGGTTTTTTAGAAGCTATCGAGTTTTTCAGTGCACTTATCGCTCTGTAGTAAGAGGTCGGAGGCTTTCATTTCTGCACCTCTATAGAAGTGTATCCTTTGTTGACATTCACGAAACAATAGGAATACAAAAAAACTCAAGATTCAGACATGCTGGTATAGTATTACGATGCTATTTTATCCACTTTAAATGTGAATTTACCTAATACTTTAAGGGCCAGTTCCACCAAATTGTAAATTGTCTGATAACAATCCAACTGTAAAATGTGATGGAAATATCGGATTTTGTTACCTTATGACAGTGACGTCATTTTTAAGCTATCTGAGTCTGATCTGATATATCTAAAACATATGGATATTACAAAAAGTAAATGATGTAGACGAATGGTATAAGAATTAAGACGCTCAATTAACGAATAATTACACATTACTAGTAAATATGGCACTTGACAACGAAATCCTTTATTAAAACTACAATTTAGTGCGGAATATAAGTGGTTTATTGTTGAAAGAAGTTGTCACAATGAGATTGTTTATCAGGGACATAATACAAGTCAAAGACAGATAAGAAGATTGCTCATATAAAATAAAGAAATACACATCTAAAAATCATATAAAAAGACAAAATTATTGACAAACAAATGGCATAAATCAATCAATGTATAGAGACGATTAGGTTAAAACATATGAAATTATATTTACCAAAGCTATCGCAAGGAATTGTCTAAATCCTCGTATAATGATAATTTAAAAACATTCTAACACGTGTAAAAGCTAGTCATCGGTGGGGTCCACAGCGGCCGTCATTGTAATGTAAACTGTTTAATTGGAGCGCTCTATTTATACTTTGGTTTTAACCCAATACCCATTAGAGACGTTTGGAACGTGCTTACTCGTTGTTCCTGTATGTTTGTTTGATATTACAACGTTTTGTACAAGTGTAAATGTTGGAAGAACATTTGCCTGCATTCAAAATATACGCGTAACTTATACTGAACGTTTTTCGTTCGGCGATGATGTATTCATACCTATTCAGTGGTGGGAACAATAAAAAACTATTAGGGTTTTTATGTCAGAGAATAAACGACTCGTTAATAAATCTATTAAGGTCGCTGATGAAACGAATTTATAATACTCTATCAACCTAAACATTTTCCTGCTTGGATTTACCACGTATGGTTTAAATTGGAGTCAAACCGATCAAACTGGAGAGCAGCGAAAAATTTGATTTAAACTAAACGCTATTCGCTCGGATATTCTCGTCTTTTCTCGGAACGTGTACATGAAACCATTTAACTCGGTAAGACAGTGGAGGCCAATCAGAAAACGCATGAACAATTTGCAACATAAAAAAATACCTTTGTAATCAGTCAACTGGATTAATTAGATTCGTCCGATAGCCCTAACGCAGAAAAAGAACCAAAGATAATATGTCAAAAACATTTTTATCCAACGACGACAATGTTTCCATCTTGTTGCTTTATTTGGTATTTATTTTAAATACGTATTGAAATAAAGCTCAGAATGGCATGCGTTTGCTTCTAACACCTGTCACCAATGTCCCGTAAATTTGTTTTTGTGGTAAGAAACCAAATAATGTAGTTTTTCGGCTTTATCATGTTACAGACGGCGGCCACCTGGCCCTGGCAAATTAATAATATTTATGCATAATTATTTGGCGTCGGTTTTGTTTGTTGTCTAGCGTATATGTTGTAAGTAATTATTATTTAGAACAAGTTTATTCCCCTCACAATTTTTACAAAATTAGTTTTAAATAACGGTTGGTGGTTTTATTGGCAGGTGTGTACGCGGCCGAAGGAAAGTGCTCGCTCTTGTCTCGACATTTGCAAGTTGCGATAACAAGATCTCCTATCTTTTGGTTTGCAAATGTGTTGTTGCGAGGCTCCTCTGAATCAATTCATGCTACGTAGACATGTTTGAATTTTAAGTTTGCTTTCGTAATAAATCACTACTAATACTCTCTTTTACTAGTATTTCTATAGGCTTTGCTATCAACAGACCGAGATAAATATGTAAACTCGAGACTCACTTTTGTACAAAGTCTATAAGAAATATAACAAATAAATGCGTTATATGCTACATCATTTTGTTAGGTACAGCATTAGTCTGACCCCACCAAAATTAGACCAAAGAGAACCAAAAATGGTGCGTACTTTGACGTCAAATGATAGCTGTCATTCAGTGCTTATTAAGCGATATTTATTATAGCATTGTTCTTATTCATAGGATTATGACAATGTTATTTGAAGACGATATCGTTTTGTACAAATGGTTATTTTTTATTTAATTAAATGTTTGAACGTAAAACTATTATTAATATTACTTGATAAGAGCACTCTAAAATTACAACACGAAATATTTGAATATAAATTATTGTTAAACTGTTGTTTTCGTTGAGGTCATTGTTCATTTTACATGTGTCGTTAAAAACAACTTAGTGAATCAGACGCCGCCAAATTAATATAGTCATTATATAATCTCGTTGGTTTCGTCTTGACAATGTAGGAATTATTGTGAAATAAAGGGAGAATAAATAATCGTTTATTTTAAGTATGTCAAAATAATAATATTGTTGTTTTGCGGTGAAGGTTAAAATGATAAAACTTCTATAAAGTTTGTTAAAACATAATTTAAGTAATTTAGACATTTGTTTTTGCAAAGGTTAATAAAATGACATGGAAATAAAAGTGAAATTGAATCTCCCGTAGAATTTTTATTCTAGGAAAAAGTAACAAGTACCAAAATGTGCAATACTGCCAGTGACATTTAAAAGCAAAAAAAGTCACTGAAAACAATATTACGAGTGTGAAAGGGACAGCGATATCGGAAGGAGACAACGACAGCAATATCAAGTTAATTGATGATATCGCTTTTATTATTGCGGAATTAAAACTTTCCATTGCAATTTTATTTAACGCATTTAAATGTACTGCAATTAACATAAAGATTACTGTATCCTACATCTACATATGCGTATGTTTGCATTTTAAAATCGCATAATTATCATACCAAAATGGTAGTATAAATTACATGCGGTTTTTATTAAAATTTTATTTTATTTATTTAATTATTTTGGTAAACAAAATCAACACAAGAATGTGTAAATGTACTTTGAAGAAAGATTACAAAATCACTTTCGATATTTTTGTCTTACTTAATGTTTTAATGGTTTTATGAAGTGTACCATAAAAAAGTAAAAAAAAAAACACTATAGATTAGACTTATCGTAAAATCTGATCGTCTTAAACGTGATGAGTCCATATCTTAATTTCATCGAAATAATTAAGGTAAGTTGACCAGGTGGGTCAGTGCAGACTTCGTGGCCTGTGGCTACCAGTCTGACGGGTTCGCTCGCAGCTTGCCTCCGCCAGAGACCGGTGCGATAAGAAAAATTATTGAATTTCCGCCACGACATCATGCTTAATTCATTGACGTCACTCTTTAATATACTGCAGTGGGTTATTTGGAAATATTTATATTTAATTTCGTAAATTAAATGACATTAAAACACATTTCTGTTAAAAATGTTTATTGAACAAATTATCGCAATCTCACGTATTAATTTAATTAGATCATTTTATAATGCACTTGTTTGTGACATATTTAACATAGGTACAAAATAACGTACGCAAATATGAGAGAAACTTAACAGAAACGTTCCCAGATGGCGTTCAATCGTAAAATGGGATTACAGTCCTAAATACTAGTGAGGTCTAATGTGTGGCGTTATTGCTCGCCAATTACGTATCGGGGTCAGTTGCTATTGGAACTCTGACTTCCTGCAGTCGGATCGCATTTGTATTACTGGTTATTTTGCATTGCTATTTATTAATGAGTAACGCTATTGTAACAAGTGGCCGACTTACCCAAACAGGGGCCTTTATGTATATAGATGATAGACGGAATAAATGTGCGCTTACATTTTTCTGTTGGTAGGTATTCAATGTATTAATTTGGCGTCCATCATTGTACACTTACGAGCATTTTCAGAGGTATTGTGCTAGTAAATGGCACGGCATCATAAATCGCGGGCCATGAAGCGACAAAGCACGCGCGGCTGCCCGCGACCCCACCGATAGTGTAAGCCAACGGGACATTGACCCATTTCGAATAGGTTAAATTTCTTTATGAGGCGCGGGACTGATGTTTGTTCGGAGGTAATTTAGAACGTACCTCGTCTGTTGATTAGAGAAGTGTTTGACTGTCGTCGAAATATATGTAACGTTACATTCTTTTCGGTGTTTAATGCTTGTAGCCTTTAGTGTCACATAGAATTTAATCTCGTTAAAGGGCCAAAAGAATTTTCACATTACAGATGTAGTCATATCACTTTATTGAGTTTTTATTTATTTAAAAAGTAAAACCAACGCTCTTCTCGTCTATAAAGTTAGAAAAGCATATAGATGTTAAAAAAGAATTAGGTTCAGTAATTTTTAATAGAATATTGACTAATGAATCCTTAAAGCTGAGAGATGTAGATATAGATGGTCTACGCATTAAGATTGATGTTATATTGCGAGATGAAGGTCCGATAAGGCATTTCGCAAGCCGAGTACCGCCGACGTGCGCCGTACGGAATGAATTCGCGCCGTGTGTTCGTTCCAACGTTATTAAACATACGAACTTTATTACATTTTAATGATCCTTTAGTTAAGTTTATCGTAACACTATTTGCGACGGTTGGACGATTGAAGGAATTCATTTTATGAACGCGTGTTCTTTATAAAATTATCAAAGTTTCTTGAGACTGTTGTTTATTTTTTATATTTATTAATTGTTTCTAGTTTAAGACACAAGAGCAAGAATTATTAAAGTATTTTGTGCAGATACAATTTATTATTTACCAAGTGAGTCAGTTCATTAAGTAAGACATGTTGGCTAAGCGCAATTACGGATCTAATATTCAAATTGTGGATCTACAATATTTGCATTGACAAGACGGCAAATGAACATGTTTGCGATAACTGGCTATAAAATGGTTGATATAGCAAAACTAATTAGTTATTACATAACTTCAGAATCGTAGGGTCGAAAAGGAACCTTTTAATACCTAAAAGCAAATAATGTGTCGCTGAATATTATTGAAAAACCAATCTTTTCATTTGAAACGACATTATGATTTCCGATTCCAATTTTGACAATAACAAAAAACATACAATTTATTCATTTCTACAACGCAGTTCACACAATTATAATACGTATTTTGTCAGCACTTAGAATTCAAATAATAAAATTGCGACCTATTTTTCGTATTTGTGAGAATATTTTCATTTTGAAAGGATGCATCAACATTACTTCTTGTAACATAACGTTAAAGGTAGCTTTGTTAAAATTCTTTATCTGGTTTTACTGACATTACTATGTTTTTAAATTAATTTACTATGCAACGGATACCAGACGTGGCAGATGTGTTCGTACAATCGTTTTAAGATGCAAAAATGCTTACATTCTTGTAAAAATACTTTAGAATTTACCAATTACAAACAGCTGTCGCATATAACCTCGCGAGAACCGTTAAATGTAGAAATGTATTACATTTTTCCAGACATGTACGTAACTGTGTGCATTTTCATCATAATTAATGCCATTATAGTCTTCGTCTAGATAATTTGCATAATGCCTACGCTACGGGTACGTAACTCGAGTGTTCTTTGCCGTTTAGCTTGAAGGACACTTATTACAAGGATCCAGTTTCTTTAATAGGCTATTCTAAAAACGCCTACTTTAATAGCCTAAGACCAAACCATTAAGATGCCTATGGTACTAAAATTATAGTTATAGAAAGTACCCTTTCTCCCAATATTTGGGTTTTTGTCTGAGAACTGTCACAGAAGGGTCAGTTTGAAATATTCCAAAGAATAAATAATATATTAGTTCAACGACATTATTTATGATCCTGTTCATAAATAATCGGAAGACATCGAAATAAAATCTTTAATGACAATAACCATATAAAGTATACGAAATACGACATAAAACAAAATACGTAAAACGAGTATTTTACTGTCAAAGTTGCTTTTATGATCTGTTGTTAAAAATTGACATGACATAGTGACTTTTTTAGCGGTTCTCGAATCTTTCATGTATAGCAATTCCTTTGTAAAGTGTAATATTTAGTATAACTTAATCCCTTTACTTTACAAATATAGTAAAATGTTAGGACTCTCGTTATAACAAAGATGCCAACTAGACTGCATATATCCTGTTCAAGGTGGTGATATCACAATGGTGACGTCACCGCAATGGCAGCTTCAGTTTGCAAATGTTTCGCAAGCGCATATGGCGTCTGACAGTTAACGATTGTTATAAAAACTGTGGTACTTAATACCCTGTTATAAAACACGTCTACAACGTAAAGGCGTACACGTACTGTCGTGTTAATATAAAAGCAAACGGGTCGGCGTTTATTGACCACCGGTTAGAATTAATTACCAAATCACATCGTCTTTGAGATTAGATTTATAAAGTGCATTTGTATGGCCTACTTCATGCTGTTACCGTGGGATTTTCATTGGCAAAATACTGTCATTTCCTTTAAAAAAACGGAGATAAAAATATGTTCTTGTATAGGTCTTTCAAAATTAGAAAATTTACAAACCCAAGTTTGTGTTGGTGAATAGTTCTGTAAAATTAATGATGATATTTGAATCAAGGAATGGAATGCGAAATTATTCGTTGTTAAAAAGTTGCGGGGTTTCCCTGGCACAATAATATAATACCCCGAACTTGACGTCATGCCATTTCAGACTATAATAGTATTTACCTCATAATCAAAGATTAACGTAATCTATAAATTTAATACGAATATTTGCTTAACAGATTATCAATCAATTCTTGTCAGAGTTTAATAAAGTCTGTCACAAATGTTTTAAGTCTTGAAAGTCACGTGTGAAACGCCGTGTAGCCTTCTAGAAAACATTAACTTATCTTGTTAAACTTGTGTTTGTAGTGAAGTATTAATTTGATTTGTAAATTGTATTGTGGTTATTAAAAGATTTACAATCTGAAAAAAGACCACGAACAATATTCCTCGCGTCAAATATCGCTGCAGAGCCAAGATGACAATATGATTTATTGCAATTGCAATGGAAAGGACCAGCAGGGAATAGAGCCTTATAGAGTAAGTCATAAGGGTCAAATTTAGTTTAGAGAGGAAATTGTAAGATTTCAATCGTAACAGTATAAGATCAATGAGTCGTTTATCATAAGTCTTGCCTCAAACACTGCAAGTTATTTACCTCGTTCGTTGTCACATGTTTACACAGTTACCGCGTCTACAATTCTAATTTATCTGTGGTACATTTGTAATTTATTACCTGTGCTACATGTTTACGGTACGAGGCGTCGCCGTGTCGCTGCAGTCGCGAGGTGCGAAGGACACCCACCGATTAAGTGAGCCGAACCGTAACGTATGAGCGTATGTTTGCTGTATTTATAACGAACGCAAGCGCGAATCAACCGGCAACATCTGAACTCGTGGGTGGCCTAATAGCAACTCATTCCGCTGTAGAAACAGCATTTACTTATTAATATTGAATACTTATGCATACAACATTTAAATATAATGGATTGCAATGTCCAGCGTAGTAAACAACGTCAAAGGAAAAACCCCGTGACGGTTACCTGGACAAGATAATCTGTAAGTTAATACTTAAATGCTTCAAAGCATATCTTCATTTTTTTAAATAGAAGACAAAAAGGATGTCGAGTGCCGGTTACTGTTCCGGTAGACAGAACAATTATTACCTACGTTTCAAATAACATTAGGCTCTAAAAATTGAATGCCTGATTGCCCTTGTTGTAATATAATAGACTATCAGATTATGTTTTAATTTTAAAGCTGAAGCCCGTTAAAATTTTGTCTTGTTTTAACTGCATAGTTCGACTGAAAAACTTTGCAGTTAAAGTTGAACGTGTGTAGCGGACCTAAGACCATATTGCAGTAAACATCATATAAAATTTCTCTATATCTATAAATTCAAATGAAACACGAACTATAAAGTGTTCATGTTCGCACTTTTTGACGAGATGACACGTAATAATAATTGGAGGCAACGCTTCTCTATTTTTTTTAAATATCGCAACGTATGAAAAATGCGCGTGTCTAACCACTTTGAGACGCAATCAATATTGTTCTAAATTCAAAACGATATACGTCATAACTTAATATCACGTGGTAAAATATAACGTCAACACCAAAATTTATGGCCCATTGTGCAGTTACTCGGTTTTTCCAACGGTTCTAAGGAAAAAGAGAAACATGTAAAAGGTAATTTAGTTGCAATTTCGAATCGCGTACTTTTCGTACAACACTGCCAAGACTTGATTGTTTTATGCATGGCGCGCATGACAAGCGATTGACAGCGAAGGCACTGACAATGCGTCACTTTGTATCGCTGATTCGTAAACGTCAGTAAAACGAGTGCAAAGCGAATGAACGATTAATGTTACCGTGAAATATCACTCCTATTAACTAACACTACAAAACACTTCTTTTATTAGATATTCATAAAAAAATTGATAAAACATTCGGTTCTACAAATTGGTTACATAGAAGTGCGGATTATTCCACTAACATTTTTATCATTTTCCCTATTTGTTAGAGTCGTAAAATCTATTAATAAATTATCTTGCTATTCAACAATCTAACATCTAAAAGCAAAAAGTTTTAGTCTAATTATCATAGAGTAATAAAGTCATGAGAGAGGACAACTAAAAGAATTAGCAAAAACTATTGACAATTCTAATATTAACATTCACCATAAAGTTCTTGTAAATGATAACATCGATTTAAGAAAGTCCCGAAATCGAATACTAAAGTTTTTCACCCGGAATACAATGATTTTTTTCAATGCCAGTATCGTGCTGTGCATGCCAATTCGGTTCTTCGTCGACAAAACATGTAGACTGTTAATAAATATGCCGTTTGCGAGGTTGTTTATACTACAACGATCGCATTCGATATTTGGCAACAGAATCCTTGAATATACATTTATTTGCAAATATTGATATTAAACTTGAATATTTAGGGCTTTAATTTTTTATGCATAATCTATGGTGTCTGATTGGTCCACTATCACACTGTATGTCTAAAAATTTCAATAATTCAAACGCTGTTTGTACTTTATTACAAAGATTTTAGTCACAGAATTCAAGAAACAAACGCCCTTGATTTTATACTGAACAAAAATAACCCAATGCCAAATATTCCACTGTGTTGATTTTATGTGTTATATGCAATATTATATTTAGTAACGGTTAAACATATCGTTTAGCCTTCTCAGATGTTAACATCAGCAACTTCGGAGTTTCTACTTTGAAAAGATAATTAATGTTTTTGTTAAGAATAACATGCTTACGACAGCAAGAAGAAAGCTGAACAGTATTGGACAATTTGAAAGTCCTGGTACATTAAATATTAAGCAAATAATTGTGTTGCTGAGCCTGAGAGTCGATTTACATTGTCTTCCAAGATTCCAAAACCAAACATAGTCAATCGCTCATACGGTAAAAGGCAAAGACGACCTTTGGCCGTGACTGTCCATCTATAATTCCTCAATTTAAACCGTATAAAAGGATGTATTAATCAAACAGGGCGTGTAAGGAGAATATTTTACTGCGACGTTCGCTTTGTGTTCCGTTTTATAAAATCGTCACTTCCTCTTCGTAGTAATCTCACTAGTGGTACTTATTCAATCAGGCAGTACTAGTAGAATTCCATTAAATAAACGGTCATATGACCAATTGATATCAATAACTGAATATTGTTGCTTTGAATTGGAGAAGAACAAAAACATACTTGCGCTCAGAGATGTTAATTGGTCAATAAGCGTGGTCCTTAGTGGAGTTTCCCATGCTTAGGGTATCGTATCTTTAACTACTTTAGAGCATCCATAAGAGATTTATAAATTAAATCGAAACGATAACAATCCGGATTTAATTTTTTTAGTTTAAAAAAAAACCCAGCTAGATTTTTTATGAAAAGTCATGATTATTTAATGAATACATGAAATTGATATAAAAATTAAGACAAACTTTAATTCATTACGAAGAAAAAATTAGAAGTAAATGATATAGTTCTTAGTTTTATTACTTTTTTATTTTATAGTTACTTTGTCGGTTTGCCGCATATTTAAATGATAGTGCCACATCGGATCACTGTTTTCCTTATCTTGTCGGTTGATTGATTAAATGTGTACATGACCTACCTACGTTTTATAATTATAACTCATGTCTTAGTCGTTTTTGTAGAAGTGTGACTCAGGGCCGCGTTGCCTTGATAAGGAATTTTAAATGAAGCATTTAAAAAAAAATCGTGTCAATAATTGCAAGATGTTTTGATAGAGTACTGAGGCCTGAATCTGGACCTCTGTAAATTCTCTCAATTCGATTATCAAAGTATCTAAACAATTAACAATACGGAAGTCCATACTTTAAATCTTTGAACGTGACTGGCGGCTAATTTTCCTGCGGATAGCAACTTTACATTCTCAGTGAGTAACTTGGAGTGTTAATGTGGCGGCGTTTAAAATCAGCGATAAATCAAACCAAGGATGTATTATTTCGAGCCTCGGCTCAACCGCTGCGTCTAAATCACAAGCCATTCGTTAATTTAGCCTCGTAGTTCGATCGTAAATCGCAACACGAACGCGCCTAGAATCCGTTAGTTTAATATGTGCGCCAACCTTTGTCTTCGTTCATTTTTTTATTATAAATACTCGTACATATACGTGTATGTGTTAATTTTGTCCGTCCTATTTGTACTCAATTGTTTGTCTAGAGTTTTGTCTGGATTTCAGAATTTTATTTTATATTTATCATTGAAAGGAAAGGAATAAGATTCCAAATCCAATATAGTGACTGAATGTTTTCAGTCGCTTCGACAAAATCTTGAATCCCGTCCAATTCGACTGTACTGGTATGTAATAATAAACAAAAAATAAATTGGAGCAAAACATTCTTCGTCATATGAACGATTCGCATAAGTTTCTTTCTATATTAATTTAAGCCAAGACCTAAATATTTCTACAAAAATTATCATTATCTCGTAATTTTTAAGTAGTTGGAGATGGACATGTTTCTCTACGAATATTTCAAACATGTATTCAACACTAAGTAGTAAAAATAACAGTAAAAAGTTGTTTCAAGTCTTGTCTAGTTTGCTTAACTTACCTCAAGCGTAATCCAACTTGATTAGATACAACTGAGCAAAACATCTCATTTGCTCTGTAAACGGATTTTACGATGATCAAATAAGAGAATGATGTTAAACATATGCCAAAGTAAAGATGTCATTACGTGAAAAGTAAATCTTTGAGACTTCGAGTCAAACAACATTCTACGTACGAAAATTTAAGGAAAACGTTAATTAACATTAAACTTAGTAATATTAAAATATAGACAAGTGACTTTATTATACATTCTTGTTTATATTTAAATACAATAAAGCTGAACCAACAAAGTATTGGCAAATGGCATTTATCGTAATCTATTCTTATTATTAGTATTATCATTACAATTATTAAAATGTCAACGACCCGGCCATTATTACTGTATTAGTTCAGTTTGTATACAAGATGATTAAAAACACAATTTTAAACACAATGGGTATCTACGGAGATGTTAGATAAATTTATTTTTATACAATTATCTACATTTGTTGGATTTTTGAGATAAAATCTATTGTGAATTTATTTACAAAACCGATAATAAAAATAGTGAAGTATTTTTGTCTTAATTTCTGAGTTAAAACGAAATATCGAATACTCAAAATATTTATATGGATACTAGCTTTCACCCGCGACTCCGTCCTCGAGGAATTAAAAAAAAACAAAAGTGAATATCCTATGTGTTCTTCCAGGCTATCCTCTACATCTATACCAAATTTCATCAAAATTCGTTCAGCCGTTTAGGCTGCAAACACTACCAAACATCCATCCATCCATCTAAACTTTCGCATTTATAATGTTAGCATATGATAGTACGAAGTATGATGGATCGCACTAGAAGTTTGGTACTACAAGAATATGAATATTTAAATTTTCAGATAGGGTCATTAATAAAAATGTACATAAAGCTTATATTAATTGAATAGTATACGTACTTATAAAGTTTATTAATGAGATGTAAGACGTAAGAATCAAACGACGCACGTCATCGCCACAAGTTTATGGGCGTAATACAGAGTTACTTAAAGACATGACAAGTCAATGAAGTCACGACTGGGTTTTAAAACCCGTCTCTACTTATGACTTTGTGACCAATCGTCATTATTAAGTTTTGTTAGCACTGTTGCGCAGTGGAAATGGGATTTTATAAGTATATTTGGAACGGTTGATGAAATCATAATGAATTCATTTTAACTTCAGGAAGAATTCTGAATGAATCAATTAATAAAATCCAAATCGTACAGTCAGATGATACACCTTGAGATGGCAAGACGTGATTACTTTTAGGAAAATGTACGAGGAAAGGCCCATTACGTGCATGTGGGTTTACATTGACAAAATTCCGCATAAAGCATTCTGTCATTATCTTCGAAATAAAGAGGCCGCATTATGATTACAACTGAACTTCAAGATATAAAAGTTCAAATGCATGACCACGTAAGAGACATAAGTATTATGAAGTTGTAATTTAGTTGGATACAAAGCGTGGGTTGTCCTCCCACTAGAGAAGCTGTGCAAGTCGGTGGAATGTTTTCTAGTCTAAGAACTCGTTTCAAGGAGATCTGAGTAGGCTTATGTTCAAGAATAGATTATGAAAGCGCTAGAAACAATATTATAGTATGTATAATAGTATTTTCATAGATTTTTTAACTACTCTGTTTCATTTTTCGATTAACGTATAACTAACTATTCATAAACTTACGACATAACACACTCGTTCTCTATCAATGGCAGTTAATTGTCGATTGACGAAGAAATTACTCGATCATTTTATTACTAAATTAGGCAATGATATGAAGCCTGCACATGCCTAAGTTAAATAATTGTTATTATAAGAGATGTTAAATATTGCTAGTACAAAAATGTTAGCTCCCAATAAATGAGACTACATCTATGATATATCAGGAAAGATAAATATATTAATAATAATCGGAAACGTATTTAAATTTGAATCAATACCTTTCAACAGACGTGTTACAACACAATAAAAATAAATACAATTTGAGGTAAGAAGCGGTCTGTGAGCGTAGAACTTGTCGAACGGCCTCCATTAGATGTTTACCCTATTACTTATTGCCGCCGACGCAGACGCTCACCGATATAAAAAACGGGCCTACGAATCATTACGTAAAGTTATACGTCCAAAGAATTGAATGGAATTGAATACCTTAAAGGGCCTATTCAATTTGGTCGGGCAATCGAGTGCAACTGTAGAGATCGAAGCTGTGAGCTATACTGGATTCTGTGCACATGAATGACCATGTTGTTTATCTCGCTCTAACTCGAGCAATGAAAGGCGGTGTTTTGTGGGGCTGGTATAAAAAGTGTTGGGTTATTTTTACATCGTGGTGCTTTCACTCGCAACTGGACGAGGTATTGTTCGTTGACAGCTCGATTATACCTGTGGGAACTGGGAACTGCGGCCGCGCCTCAGATACGCGTCTCAGTTTACGTACGAACAATAACGTAATAGTGCGCTTTTTCTTTCGACGAATCGTGTAATGTCCCGTCCGTCTGATTGTTCAAGATTCCTCGAAATGTTAACAATATTGAATGTTTCCAAGGCATCAGTAACTGTTGTGGCGAATGCAGTTATTGCAAAAATCGTAATAAAACCTGGTATAAACAGTCCGTTTTAATACTTAAAGGTTTAGTCCTATTTATTTATTTACCCCACGATATAGTTCGTGAACTAATGGTGCATTAAAAACCAACCTCAATATAGCCTTTGCTATATAACTTTTTATATACTGACAATATGTAAATAGGTATGTCACACATTCTAAAACAAATGTAAACACCGGTCACGTACTTTAAAATAGATAGTGATAAAAACTACAGTACGTTGGTTATGCTAAAGAACTCATTTACCGTTACAAATGGTTTTGATACACTGGTCTTTCCTAGTACAGTTAATGTTTTTGAACAATATTAAAATTCACAACATTAATAGAAATAACACCATCACAATTAGTCATTAAGTCGTTATATTTCGACTAATTTACACAAAACCCTTAAATTAACCACAGTAAAAACCATATTCAGGAAACAGGTTTTCTGTTTATTAAGTTTACCACGAATAGACGTACCCCCATACCACAAAATTTTATATGCACTTGTAACTGGAATTTAATAATGGGAGGATTTATTATTTCGTTAATATCAGTGAACTTTAGTAAATAAATATAATAAAATATATGACAAAGGCAACATGAATTGTAAAATGAATCAGTAAATGCCATACGAGTCAGTGTAGTATCAATAAAGAAAAATAATGTATATATTGTGTCTGCACGTGTTCTATTTGCCAGATCCAGCGAGTCTTTGTTTAACTTAGCCTGAATCTTATCTCTCGCGGACGCCGTAAGGATCAAAATGTACTCTCTGTTTGAAGTAGAAATTCTTTAGCGATAAGAAGGCTCATTGCGCTAAATTATTCAGAGTCGGATGATCGTACGCCTTTGTTATTTTTCTCGCTGCATACTTTATGTTATAGTCTTTGTGAGTTCTTTGTTCAACTATTTTCAATTAAGAGTAATTTGAGAACTAATTCAAGCCTATAACCTCAAATTAATGTTTATTTCAATTTGTTTTTGATATGTAGGCCAAGAATATTCTACACAAGTTTTTGCCCGCGTCTCCGTCTGCATGGAATACAAAAAAAGTAAATAGTCGATGTGTTCTTCCAGACTATCCTCTCCAACTCTACCTCTATGCCAAATTTCATCGAGATCCGTTCAGCAGTTTAGGCTACAAACTTTAACAAATATCCATCCATCTAAACTTCCCATCTTACTAATTACTAATATTATAAATGCGAAAGTTTAGATGGATGGATGGATGGATAGATAGATGGATATTTGTTAGAGTTTGTAGCTTAAACGGCTGAACGGATCTCGATGAAATTTGGCATGGATGCAGAGGATAGTCTGGAAGAACACATACGCTACTTGCTTTTGTTTTTTTAATTCCACGCGGACGGAGTCGCGGGCGAAAGCTAGTTTATAATATTAGTAAGATAATTTCATCATAACATGTGTGATGGCAGCGTGTATTGGACACAGAAGAAGGAAAATAGCAAGACAAAGCATTTCACAACAATTGTCAAAGCTAAAACTCGACGTTGGACAATGTTTTGAAAAGTTTACGATATATTGTTTACGAGCCTTGGTTTAAAATGATTGATGGTCGTAACAACTTTGCTGAATAAAAACTGAGCAATTAGGGCCACAAGGACATTGTAAAGAGGACCATAATTGTGAGCCATGGGATGAACTTGGCTGGAAGAATTGTCTAGGGATGAGCGCCAAGTTAAAATCTATTAGGAATATTGAGTACTGCGGTTTTCCCTGTGTTTTATGATTACCATATTATTCACTACAATTACATAGGCTAAGGTTTATTTTAAACTATATTGGTTAGTTCTTTTGCTACTTTAGTTATATGAACTTTGTTAAGGAAATATCACTTGTGATGGGAAAACCGCATGTTGACATATTAAAAGGTTAAAAACATACAATACTAATAAACTTTGATTTATTATATTGCGAGTGTGTTTCGGCATTATTACCACGAATAAGACATTATTTTTTCGATGGTTTAGAAGTAATAAAGGGTAAAAAAATTGAGGTTATCTAGGAAACATAGAGATAGTAACACGATGGATTTACCAGACCGTGAATGTTG
Source organism: Papilio memnon (assembly GCA_003118335.3). Classification (NCBI taxonomy): domain Eukaryota; kingdom Metazoa; phylum Arthropoda; class Insecta; order Lepidoptera; family Papilionidae; genus Papilio; species Papilio memnon. The sequence continues at coordinate 5,004,881 of LD688948.1, forward strand.
GTACTCTTGAGTCACATTTGTGTTGGTAGTACGGTCATGTGCTAGTTGAGTGACGTCACAGTTATGTTTGCATTTATAAATTACTTTAAATAGGCATGGTTTTTAAAATGCAATAAAAGTTAAATTTAATTTAAGTAATATTTTTGACAAAGTTGATAACCTTGTAGTATGAATACAAAAAACTAAATAATCAAGTTTGTATTCATGTATGAAGGGCCGGATTCGTCCAAAAGTAATGAAAAGGCAGATTGCCTTTTCTTCACTCTACTCTAGGTCACTTTTTATTCTACTCTAGGTCACGGCCAAGTTTATTTTTTTGACTGAAGGTGTTGCCAGTCTATTATATAAACAATCCAGAATATAAAACCTTATATTTAAATAACATTTATGAGTTATTATTAATTAAAAATGTTGATTTTATCATATGGACGTTTAAGTTATATTTCTGTACATATTTTTAAACGACTAACGAATATCTCTCAATTTTGATTACATAATAAAAAATATACCCAAGTTAAAGTTAACCATTTTTTATAAGATAATGTATCTAATTTAATTTTACTATAAAAGCTAGAATAAAAACAAAAACTATGACATTTCTAGAAATACTAATGAAATGCAGTTAAAAGAAACGGAAAAACTTACACATTTTGTTACCGAGAGGCATAAAAGACATTGCACTGAATCGATTTGAAACACAATATCAATTAATTAAGCAAATACATAAATGAAGAACATAAATTACATTAGTACATTTATAACTACAGTTATAAATTCCGTTTGATTGTTTATCCGCGTTACCATGGATACCGGTGTTGCGTTTTGATAATGCTTTATAACTGCCAGTAATAAATAGTTCTAGTTTTTTTATTTAATTATTTTAATTTTGGATTTTAAATAATTACTGAATTTTAACCTACATCTATCTACGATAATTCTTAAAAATATAATTTATAAAATTCAAAATGACTCAGTACTTTGAAGTAATTTTTTTGTGGGATTCCGGAATATGCGGAACCTATGAATTTTAGTTGCTTTTCTATTGGACACGGGTTATCCATTACCGTATTTTCACAAATGTATTGAAATTAACACAAATTGTTTTCACACACGATAAGAAAGTGCTTTAAAAAAAATTAAAACGTATCGAATGTCTAGTATTAATTATAAATTAATTGCTCACGAATTTGGTAAAAGTTTAATCATGATTAAGTCTACTATGAATTGAATTGGATTGAAACCGGTCCGCTAAGAGGCGGTACGAACTGGAATTAATGTAGGATCGTAAAGAACAGAATGCATTTATAATGCAACGACTTTGTTTGACTCGGATTTCATCATAATCGCTAAGCCTGTAACGGTTTAAGATGTTATGGTGTCCGAATTAATGTAAACTGCGTACTGTATTTTTTTTATTAATCTTTGTAATTATTAGTAGTTTTTATTAAATGCTGTTGTAATTAAATTAACGAAAAATCGAAATACGACCCTCATCATATCTCAATATCCTAATCAAAATAGCATAAAAAACCATCCTTCATACTAATATTATAAATGCGAAAGTTTAGATCGATGGATGTTTGTTAAAGTTTGTAGCCTAAACATGTAAACGGATTTCAATGAAATTTGGCATACATGTAGAGGATAGTCTGGAAGAACACATAGGCTTTTCACTTATGTTTTTTTATTTACACGCGGACGGAATCGCGGGCGAAAGCTAGTAAGTAATAAATATAAAGGCAATAATTAAGACTGCGATATACACTTTTAGATTACTCAACCTGACGGAAATATATTACATATTTAATTAGGTTGAAATAACAGTATAAGATAAATATAAATGTTAATGGTCACTAACATTAAAAGTGCATCGTTTTTATAAGTGCGTTAATAAATCTTTATAAATGAGATTTATCAGGACAGTTGCAATTTTTCATTTTAATTCATTGACATGTTATGTGTTAAGAGGCTAGATAATTCTTCGTCCGTTTTTCAACGTTATCTTTATTGATTAGATTAAAAGTATTTGCCAAATGGTCGTTTAAACTATCTCTAATATGAAACTGTATTAGTAGGAATTACGAAAATAATATGAGCCCGTTAAAATTCATGCTAATTTAGTTTTGTATAAATGACTACCTGTTCCCTTGCGGCTTCATCCGCATGAAATTATAAAAACTTTATTTCATTGTTTACAATTGTCACATTCTCAATTGCAAATGTCAAAATACCAATTACCTTACTATGGCAATCTTGCTTCCTTGGCGTTGGCAGCAACTTATGGGCTCTTACCCACATTAGGGCTTTTATCTAAAATATTTACCCTCTAAGTTCAATGGCGTGAAAATATATATCCTAAAGCGTGACGTAAGTGTAGAGCTTTTTATTAAAAAAATAATTATTCAAAAATATGCTGTAATTGCTGACATCTTAGGCAACAAAGAAGTGTGTGTTTACGCTTTATTATATTAGTATAGATGAAGAATTGTTTGGAATGTGTCTTCTAGAAATATAGTATTTACGAGTTCAAGTGCAGAAATATGTATTGAATCTATTGTTAAGAATAATCTTTAGTTTGGAACTAGCTACATGCGATAATTGGATCAAATCTTCGTTTAATGTTTTACCTGATAGTGATAAAACAATCAGGCGAATGTCCTTTGCAAACAAAAGTATTAGAAGGGGAACGGTGCGTACAAGGGCCGGATCGTGCGGACTGCAGAATGCTCAGAATGCTTCCCCGTGTTTCTTAGAATTGATGCCTATATTTTGTCTCGGACGCAACTTGTTACTATTTAGTTTCTTCCTTCGATCAAACATTTCATATAAAGATTTCTTTAACACTTTTTATTCTATATATTTAACTAGCTGTTCCTGTGCGGCTTCATCCGCGTGAAATTATAAAAACTTTATTTTATTGTTTACATTTGTCAAATGTCAAAATTCAAATGCACAAATGACAACTAAGGTCTTTGACATTGACAATCTTGCTTCCTTGATGTTGGCTGCAACTTATGGTCTCTTTCCCACATTAGGATTTTTATCCAATTTATTTACCCCCTAAGTTTAATAGCGTGAAAATATATAGGCTAAAGCGTGACGTAAGTGTAGGACTTTTTATTAAAAAAAGAATTATTCAAAAATATGCTGTAATTGCTGACATCTTAGACAGACAACTCATAAACAACAAAGAAGTGTGTGTTTACGCTTTATTATATTAGTATATATTTTTATAATAACTACGCGTGACTATATTTGTAAGTCAGGTATCGGTCTTTTAAAATCGTAATTTATAATTCGTTTAGTTTTAAATAGGTTTTTATGTTAATGATTTAACGTTAGGAAGTGTAGCTTTGCTGAATAAAGAACGTAAGCAAGTGCAGTAGAGATGAAATCATCGTTCTATATTTGGCGAGCTTAGTCATCAAGATGATCAGAATTTAAATTGGAAAAAAAACTTTCTAGTGTACCAGATATTGTAGCTAAAGTAAGACAATATACTTTTACTAATGGATCTAAAAAAGGTATGATCTGAAATTTACGATAAGTAATTGTTCGTTTTTAGTTAAGTACTTTTAACAAGTTAAAGCTTTGGATTAAAAGTCATTCATATTTGAACGTTGGATTAAATATTTAATCTAATGCTTTTATTCTTACTACTACTACATCATCATCATCTTCCTCCTTATCCTACTCCCTCGTAGGGTCGGCGCAATAGGTTTTTGTCCTCCACATAACTCTATCATACGTCATCTCAGTCATCACTCCTTTCTTGATCATGTCACCTTTCACGCAATCCATCCATCTCTTTCTAGGTCTACCTCTACCGGTGTACCCTTCCACACTCATACCTAACATTCTCCTTATTCTTACTACTACTACAATATGATAAAAATATTCAACTAATTATTATGTTAAAGTAAAAACATCTGTGAACACTGGAATGTCTTTTGTATTATTTTAATTTTAAGAACAAAGTTAATTTATAGTCTAGACCGTTACTAATGTGTTTCGACTCGATGCCATTCGCAAACCACGTGATCTTCAGTTTTTGCTACCAGAGGCCAGACTACTTTAATTGTGCTGATTGTGACGAACGACAAATTGTTGACCGTGATGTCATTTATTGAATCGAATTGTCCAAAATGCACAATTGCAATGTCTCCACTCCTATTTCCGATTATACGTTTTATATATGGATTGTCTCAGATACAAATGTAATTATTTTTACAGTAACATTCCAAAATATTGCCTTCTCGTGTAATCGTCAGACATCCAATGGCATCAGATGAAATAGTTTAAGACGGAGATGGATGCATGTGTAAGTGATGTTGGAAGGAGACAGTCGTTATGTGTACTTGAATGAGATCAAAGGGGATCTAAATGTGCAGCCACGATCAATACAGATTGTATTTCTGCAAGCGAATCTCACGATAAACATTGGATTGTTACAACCGGAAGGAAGACAAAAAAAGAAACATCAAAATTAAATGTCAACGATTTCGAGAATCTTCTATAGACAGGATATCACTAGACTAATGGTTTAAGAACAATTAAACGTTTAGGTTAGATCGTTAGATACTTCGCTGAATTACATGTCTTATGGGTAAGCACTGATATACAAAAATGTCAGTTACTTAAGTAATCTTAGCCATCTCCCTAAAATAAATGTGGCCAAATGACATTTGAAACTGCCAAAAATATTTTAATCTGTACTATCCATGTCAAGTTTATGACAGTTGACATAAGTTTTGCGTTCTGAAATAACAAGTGAATTTCGCAACCATTGAAGCTGAGCAAGACTAAGTGGTCAGTGGTGCGACCCGTCACGTAAACCAACCGAACCGAAGGCCGAACTTTTGTTCTGTTATAACGTAAGATTCGTAATGTCCAGCTTTATGTCGTCAGACAAATAACCTAATCCGTTACTGTCTAATGTAAGTTATAATTAACTATTGAAATGTTTCCATTATTATATTGTAGATTTATCTCTCTATTGTTATGCATACAATGATAGTGAGATTAGATTAAGCGTCTATAGATAAAGTCTCAAGAGGTTACAAAGATTATTTTCTACATCTTAAAACCCATCTCAGAATTGAAAGATTTTCGGATCAGTCTAAAGTATCTTGTTTCTTAATAAGTAAGGTCTGGTAGACCGTCTTATGCTTAAAATTGTTATGATTATTTTCTAGAAATAGCTATAGTCACATTAAAAAGAGGCAACGGTAATCTCAGTAGTAAACACTGATAAGCTATCAGTCTAATGTTTCAATAAAATATGGCATTTAACAGTTTGTCTAAGTTAGGTTATTAATTAATTTATTATTAACTTTCAATAACTCCTTACATTATAGACATAAACATTCATTGAAATAACAAATTTGTTAAAGAAGAGACAAAGCATCAAGATGTTTATTGAAAAAACCGATCGTGTAGACAAAACGTAACGGCGCACAAAGAAATTGACATTATTCTCCGAAAGCGATGTGTATTGTTTCAGCACGGACAAATAAAACGCGCGTCACAAACAATGCACACAATTACGAAAACACTGACTGCGGAACAAGGGAATAAGTTAACCGAAAATTAGTCACTTTAGCGCGTTTGTGGTTCGTAAGGCTGCGCAGGCGACGGCGACGAGACGCAGGCAGCGCGGGCGACGAGCCGCGCCTGCGAGCCTCCGACTCTCCTACATACACGCACCGCCCTCGGTGAATTCTTTGCATAAATAAACGTGAAAGCTTCTCTGACCCACAATTATTCTATTCAATTACACTCACTTCACGTAAAACACGAATCACTTCATCCAAAACAACTTAGGAATAACTCTCTTACCTTACACTGCGCAGTAATGATGTTCTGACGCGATCGATGATGGAAAAACAACTGAAAAGTAGACACAGTCACGTTCGTGCGGATACGTCGAGAGTAATGGCGCCGGTTCGCTCCAACTTCGAACCCGTCGAGTGTTACTCAGACTCGGAAGGCTAAGCCTTGTTTGTTTAGTGACGTGAGCTAGACGTTGCCGTCTCTTTCTGTCTGGATTAGATAGACGCGCGCGGAAAGAGATGGTTATAGACTTATCTGTTATACCTCTTTACCTGTGGTGCAGCAACCTACATCACCGGTGCGACCAACAATGTCATATCTTATGTTTGCTTCTCGTCTCAAAAGTGATGCAAAATGTATAATATAAAATTTGTAATACTGAGTCAAATACATTTGTAGTTTATAGTACTATTGCTAAAATGATCGACTTAAAAAAATACAAATGACATGACTTATAAAGGGTATTGTAAAACTTTTATAACAAAGTTTTAACCAAAAATCACACATCCTTATTATTTCGAGGCCGAGAAAAATTATGGTTTAACCTTAGTCGAATGGTTTATGTATTCAAAGATCCACATTATGCATAGCTATGCCTTTTGGTTAATATTCATATTTTTCATAATTCAAACTACGAGAATTTATATGGGGTGAAAGTTTTGTAATTAGTTTATGTATTTTAATGTTACAAAAACATAAAAAATCTTATTTCACGCCTTACTCATAGTGACATCTAGTTTTAATACGTGAAATCAATTTAACTCATACAAACATTATAGTGACATCTAGTGACTAATGTAAGAAATACTAAAACATTTTAAATTAAACTTTAAAAATCTATAGAGTTACCACAAGATGGCGTGATTATGAATCACGAAATCAGCACATTTTCGAAGGACCAATATTCATAGCCCTGGCTTTGTCCCATTATTTTAAATGATTTTATTCCGATCGACTATTATTCACATTCATAAAATTACATACTTCACTTGTGTTTATGAAGTCGAAGTTCTTGGTCTACAAAATATGGGAGACTAAAGGATAATAACCCCATATTTTAAAATAAGTAGGTAGATACTTAGCTTCACAAAAATCAATGGTAAAAAAAGAGTTGTAACAAATTTTAAAACAGCTATAGTCTGTAACTGTACTCTCAGACTGCAAACTTCACTCAGATTTGCTTGTGATTATTTGATCGCATCTATGATGTTAACATTTTCCTTTAAAAAGGAATGGATTATCAAGCTATTAAAAAGTCTTAAGTACACAAAAGAGAAACCAGCCTGTTATCGTAAATGTTTGGTACATTTTTTTGGGTCGCTGCGTACCTTGTTTGTAGTTATCGTTCGGAATGCCTTTGAGCCGCCGCTCTGTCCGACTCAAAACAACCAGCCGTCTAATAATTCATCAATTTGGCTGATGTTCTGATGCTTGTGAAAGTCAAAATCGATTAATTCGCGATCATATGCTCGTTTGGAGAATAAAGAGATGGGTTATTGACAATCTATTGGATTTTAGTACTTGTAATATTTTTCAGTCGTTTTATGTTTTTTTTTTATATTTTCCCTAGTCTGTTGAAACAACAATGGTTGCTACTAACACTATACTTATAAAAATTAAAAAAAAAATTGTAATTTAATTACCAGCCATTTTTGCTCAACAGAAAAAAAATAAGGCGTGTTAGTTATTAATTAAATAAAATTACTTTTAATAATGGAATTTTGATAGATTGTACAATAAAACCCAGGAAACATAATTTACATACAAGTACTTATATGATGCAAATAGAAAGTTCAATTTGATTTTATCGAGAAATATAATAGATTCATTTTGAGTCAACGGTATTTTATAATCTATACCTATATAATAAAGTGTAAACACACACTTCTTTGTTGCCTAAGATGTCAGCAATTGCAGCATATTTTTGAAAAATTCTTTTTTTAATAAAAAGCCCTACACTTACGTCACTCTTTAGGCATTTTTTTTCACGCCATTAAACTTAGGAGGTAAATATTTTGGATAAAAACCCTAATGTAGGAAAGAGACCATAAGTTGCTGCCAACATCAAGGAAGCAAGGTTGCCATGGTTTGTTATCATGTCATGTCATTTTGACATTTGCAATTGTTAATTTGACAAATGTAGGTAAACAATGAAATACATTTTTTATAATTTCACGCGGATGAATCCGCAAGAGAACAGCTAGTATTGTAATAACGTTGAATCTTATAATTATTTGATGATATCTAAATTGCCGCCTTTAATAACGTAGTTTTTTTATAACTAACTTCGTTTATGTTTAATTAACAATGAATATACACGGATACAAATTATAATTACCAAGAAAGGGCCGAACTTCTAATCGGTACTCTCCGACAAAACTATCGCCTAACCCACATCAAAAAAGAATTAAAAAAACTTTAATATCAGATAAATTATTGAAAAAGAATTTGACACCTTTGTACTAAAAAAAATTATTATTAAATTTCTTTCATCAATCAATCTGTTTATCAAAATCGTAGTTTGAAAAACATTCATGTACTAAACGAGCGTTATCTTTGAGATTTATTACAGCAAAGCGTTGATACAAAAAAACGGGGTTACTAAGACGAGAAAAATTACACTGGTCTGTTACAGTGACGGCCTAACGGTAACCGTGTCAATACAATATGAAATATTAATTCTAAATGACCGTCGATGACGGCTTAGTTATAGGATAACTAGATTTCGCCCGCGATTCCGTCCGCGTGGAATTAAATAAAAACAAAAGTAAGTAGCCGATGTGATTTTCCAGACGTTCTACATCTATGCCAAATTTTATCGAGATCCGTTCAGCCGTTTATGCTACAAACTCTAACAAACATCCATCCATATAAAAAATGAAAAATGTCCAAAGACCCGTCTCTTAAGGTCACCCATAAAATGCAATCATTGTTTCCATATAAAACCATTAACTGCAATTGTTAAACGAGTGTTAATTAATAAACATACATTTAGTGAAGTATTTAAATATAAACTTTTATTTATGTAAATTAGGAACTTAAATAATGTCTATATAGGGAATTAGGTTATATTTACAAACGTAAAGATTATACGATGAAAATCAACGTAAAAAATGTCGACATCAATGGTTATCGGTTTAAAGTAGTCATTTAGTAAATAAGAAATAGACGGCTATCGACATGGAGATAAGATAATTACGTACATTTGAACTGTCGAGCTTGTTAAAGCAATGATGTTCAAATTGCAATGAGTGAATCTTGTATGACGAGGTGTGATTCATAATCTTATCTTACTAATATAATAAATGCGAAAGTTTAGATGGATGGATGTCTGTTAGAGTTTGTACCTTTAACTGGTGAACGGATCTTGACGAAATTTGGCATAGATGTAGAGCATAGCATGGAATAAGCACATAAGCTAATCATTTTTGTTTTTTTATTCAAGCTGACGAAGTCGCGGGCGAAAACTAGTAATTAAAGACATATTTTCATGCTTTCTGTTTCACGAGTTTTAACTCGTAACTTCGTACTTTAACTAAATCTAATAAAGAATTCAAAAGCTTAGATTGACAGAAATGGATAAAGTTAGCAGTAAATTAAGGATGTATAACATGGTAAGAAAGGCGATGCTATGAAGATTGGTACATAACTTTAAAATGTCATGGTTTTTACAAATTGAACATTATGTTCATAAGATACGGGGATCTTACCGCGATTAGGTTAATTAAACTCCCGATATTTCGGCACAGTTGCATGCGCTATATTCACGGGCTGACCTGTGACATAGCAACCGCTACGGTAGTTTGTTCTGTCAGAAAATATATAAACTAGTATGGTATTTTAGTTTTACTTGTGTTGTCACATAGCTTGTCGAACTATAATGTTAGATTTGACATCATCAGTATCTTCAGAATTAATTTTCCTTATCGTTTAAATAAACTATGGAGGTATATTAATAATTGAATAGGTTCTATTGTGATGAGAGAAAAACGGTATTCTTGGTATCAAAAGACAGAAATGGGTATGGACATGTAATCAATGCCTAGTTCCCAGATAAACCTAGTTAACATGTGTATTTAAAACGTTTGAACTATTTGCGACAAGTGCGTGGGAGGGACACCAACTCCGAGTATACAGTTTGGTATCATTATGGACAGTTATCGAGTAGTTGAAGACGATTAGCCTCGTTGCGGCCGCGGTTATTAATCAAGTTCGGAGGGAACCACGGCTGCGCGATGGCTTTGCTTTATTTATCTTAAACCGACAATTATGTTTACCGTTATAAAATACGCGTTTACATCGATAGAAAACTGATAACTTGAGTTGTTTAACTTTGTTTAGAAGTAGGTTTCTAGTTAGTTTTTAGTATGATTGTTGCGAATGATTGTTGATTCAATAGATATAATAAATTTGCTTTGCGTAAGTACAGAGGTTTACTTATATTTACGGTATAAGCAATATCGCATCAAGAATGTAATTTCTCATAATAATTAGTGTTTGTTGACATATTAATAAGCAGTAAACTAACGTCTGCCTCTAGGTCTACTAAAACTACGAGAGAAAGTGGGCGTTTCCATTAAATGTTAATTATAGGTCCAGACGGATAGGCCTAAGTAACTTTGAAAGCTATCTAGATTTTTTGCTAGTCGCTAATAGTTCTAAAATTAGCGGAATTTTGCATTCCATCCAACTGTCAGGAGACTATTGTTCTGGAGTTTATTTCAAATCAATGTTATTGTAAAATTCCGTGAAACTTCAATCTTATTGCGATTTTTTACCTCAAGTTATGTTTCTTTTTGATGAATGTCTTGATCATACAAATTTGATCATTTACTGGACATTTACATCCTTATATATAAACTCAAATATATACTAACTACATGCATTCCATTTTCATATCACACACACGTTGCCTTTGATACAACATGGTACAGCTGTCGTATGCGCGTTTGACATCAAACGATTTGAAACGTATCAAATATCACACTGGAATCAATAGCGTCATACCGCGAAAGATAGTCATATCCATAACTAGTTCCAACTGCGTAAGGAAATGTCTTTCAATCGGCTCCTATGAAGTCCTTATAAGGAGGCCCATTCGTTGTTTAGGTACCCTGTTATTTGCATGCGAAGTTCTACCTCCGGGCGTTTAAGCTTTCTTATTACTTCGGTGAATGGTAAAAAATTACTTTCTTTAAGTGCTGTTAAAATGATGAACGTTTAATGGGAATAGATGTAATTTAGAGGAGTTTTTTTATGTGGATGTTGAATTTGATTATCAATCGTTATCATCATCATCATCATCACCATCACCAGCTCACTATACGTCCCCACCGAGGGGCTCGGAGCCTACCCTAAAGTTAGGGTGACTAGGCCATAGTCAACCACGCTGGCCAAGTGCGGGTTGGTTGGCTTCACACATATCTTTGAATTTCTTCGCCGATATGTGCAGGTTGCATCACGATGTTTTCCTTCACCATAAGAACGTCGGGTAAATTGTATACATATGAAAATTCGAAACATCAAAAAATCACATTGGTACATGGCGGCGGGATTCAAACCCAAAAGATGAAAAACGAAGCACTTTTACTGCATAATATAAAAGTCACTTCCCGATGTTTGTCTGTCCTTATGTTTGTTAAGATCTTTAAAACTACGCATCGGATTTTGATAAAGTTTTAATAGATAGTGATTCAATAAGAAGGTTTATATGTAAAATACAAGTATAATATAGTAGAGAAATATTGATTTTAATTGAAATTTAGAGGTTTATAATGTAATATCGTAAATACATTTTCGTATCTCTATATTACCCTCGCGAGACTACTAATTAAAGGATAAATCGTTAAATTCCAAACAGGAAGTCATAATATGCGTTTAAGCAACACTGTATTAAAATATCTGCTGTGACGTACATCCATTCATTGCAAAATCAATATTTATAATCATTCATTTTCAATTGAATTGTAATAACTTTGCCTTATTAACGATTTCAAGGTTGTCTGAACGACAATTTTGAATTGATAAGTAATTGTTAAATCAAAAGCACTTAAAGAATACAATTTATTTTGAAATGAGACCTTCCTAATTCCTAATATTATAAATGCCAAAGTTTAGATGGATAAATGGATGTTTGTTACAGTTTGCCGCTTAAACGGATGAACGGATTTCGATTAAATTTGTCATAGATGTACGAGTAGAGGATTGTCTGGAAGATCACATAAGCTACTTACTTTTTTTTTTTTTAATTCATCTCTTATTTAAATCTCGGACGGAGTCGCGGGCGAAAGCTAGTATAGAATAATTATGTATTTTTATCCTACTAAAATCAGTAACGGTTCAGTGAAATAATACTTTCTCTGTTTGTTTATCTTTTTATCCATTTATCGTACTTATTCATACAAAGTTAAAAGTTGTGTAACCTATTAACTCGCAAAAGAGAATAAAGTATTGTATTTCGTGCAGGAGCAAAGTCAGAGAGCGAGAACGTACTGTTTGCACGTAGCTTTCGTGTTTGGTAAATACCGAATGACCTCCCTGACCCTGAGCAATGCCACGTGTTCTCTGTGAGCGAAGGTTCACCTCTCGTTTAATACAGTGTCATTCAAACTTTATACAGGCTCGCAGTTTTGGATGAGATGCTCGCTACAAGACAATTTAGATATCAACGGGAAAATCAGAGAGTAAGGCAAAGGGTTGGTACATAGGTAAAGAGATGTATGGTGGAGGTTACCCTTTTGGGCCTAGTGGGCTCACCTACCTATTGAAGCAAGCACTTGCTAATCACAAGCCTTAAGAGAGTTGAATCGTATAATACTAACGGGAGTGCTAATCAATTCGCCAGTTAAACTCTCTCTCGATCCTCATGAATGCACGCAGATAGTCGATTTTAATATCTTTTAAATTTTCATTCTTAAAATCTTTTAGAATCGAAGAAAGTAAAATATAAAAATTTAGTTAAAATACCGTTTGAACACTTATTGGCTTTTGAAGTGGGATATAACAGTCATATTCGCATTCTTATTGAGAAAGTTCAAGAGAATCGAAAAACAAAGTAACTATAGAATAGTTGTTGATTTACTATGGCTATTATATAGGGTGATTTTTATACATTTCTGCATCAATTCGTCTTTATTTCCGACAAGAAACAGTAGTATATATTAACTGTGATAAATATTAATTGCTTTCTCGTATTGTGGTACTTTATTATTTTCATGAAAGAAGTAGAAAGTATGATCGACAAAACAGAATATCTGTCCGAGACAAACAATGATTGTCAGAAATCACTCAAAATCAATATATGACGCCCGTTAAAAATATTACAGTAAAACATTAATCATTTCACTTGTTAGTGTTCTTTATTCTGACACTATGTGATGTACTTTCTAACGTTTCGCGAGCTATTGTTTGTTCGCCTTATTTCGCTCGTGCGAGATTCGCAACTAGGCGTTTCTCATTTGTTAAATATTTACTAATTACGAGGTGAAGTCAGCGCTAACTTTGTCATCGGGGATATTAACTA
>LD688948.1:5025149-5043015 GCA_003118335.3 Papilio memnon
TGGACCATTAACTGTTTCGTTGCTCGAGACTGATGGCTATCTTGTTTCTTAATACGGATTAAACGTACATTGTAATACATTTTTTACATTTTTTTTATGGATGTCCAGTGCACATATGGATTGATTTTAACTGCTGTTTTCAAATGCACATTTATCTTTATTCAACTTTTATGGTAATACCTTTAATAAAGCATTGCCTTTACGTGGTTTGTAATCATTTTCATCGTGACCATCACCATTATCATCACGACCTTCATTAAAAATTTGTTCCTTGCTGTATTTAATTGTTTTTAATTTCAATTTCTTGTGCATGTTATGATTCCTTTATCATTTTTTGACAAATCTTTTGTAGATATTTCATTGACATATTCAATCGTAAGGTAATGCTATACTATACTACTATACAAGTGTAGATGGATTTTTAATATGTTTTATTATGAATTCTTCTAATTCGTCGAATAGGGTCGGTCGCCGCGGGTGGCATGCGCTCCTAAATGTCCATTAGAACGATGTCATTTTATTACTTCCATCTAACTTAAGTCGTAACATGTGCTTTATGGTATAAACAATAAAGATGTTAAATTCTTATGCAATGTACATGGGAAAGGAAACAACTTTTTTTATTACAGAATTTCAATTTATATGAAGTAGAAAAGCCTAAAGTTACATAAAAACAGATTAATCAGTAACCAATCAATGAATTATTAGTTAAACAATATTAATGAATTAAATCTCTCTTATCATAAGTCGCCCAGCTACATAAGTCACTTTTAAATTCAATCCTACTTCTTACTTAATAATATAAATACGAAACTTTAGTTGGATGGATGGATATTTTCTTACTGCGTATCTCCAGAACGACTCAACGGATCTCGGTGAAATTTATAGGCATAGATGTTGAACATAGTGTGGAAGAACATAGGCTACGATTTAAGATGTTTTTAATTCTGAGCGGACGATATTGTGGGCGATAATTAGTCCCTTATAAAACAGGTAACTTTATAAAAAGTAAATGTGGTTTTAAAATGACGTAGGTAACAAAATGATTTTGAATCGTTGTTTAATTGTTCCAATAAATCCTTGCATAGCATTAAACAAACAAATAAATCATTCAGCCAGTAACCGTGGCTTTTTACCGTCCAAAAAATTTCACAAACATAGTTGTTATCTCAGCTTTTTTAAGGAGAATGAAAGAGACGTAAATATGATTTTCTGCGAGTGTTTCAGCATTGGTAACCAGTTCTAAGGATTAACTTTCATTCCAAGTTGCACGGATAGAAAGGTAAAGCGTAAATGTACGAAACGGTAAACACTGCGTTTATTTTATTTGCCAGATAATTGGTTTCGTCGGAAGAATGTATTTTAGTGATAATAAAATGTTTATATTAGTAATAAAATATGGCTTATAAGATAATTTAATAAATCGCGTGGAATGAACACTTAAAATAACTTTTTTGTGAAATTGTAATTTTGCAACTTTAATATTTACTGATGTGGGCATTCAAGTTTGAGAGTAGCCCCAGTAGTAGAGAAGGTAAGGAGTAAAAGGTTAGCATGGCATGGGCATGTTATGAGGGGGGATGAACCGCATTTAACAAGGAGAACATTAGTTATGAGTAATGGTACGCCGGTAGAGGTAGACCTAGAAAGAGATGGATGGATTGCGTGAAAGGTGACATGATCAAGAAGGGAGTGATGACTGAGATGACGTATGATAGAGTTATGTGGAGGACAAAAACCTCCGGAGTAGAATAAGTAGGAAGATGATGATGATGATGTGGGCATTCAATTTTACCAAATGTTATTTTGTACTACAAATGTTTTCAAGCGTGTGATAATAGTTGTTAATTATAATTTAAGCTGTCAAATAATTGTTGTTATCACTGACAGATTAAATTCGTTGTTATACAACATTAATTTAAATATTGATAAACATCTGTTCGTAACGCTTTGTTTCGCCTTTTTGTAATGTATAGTATTACATTAATGCGTTTATCTTACACTAGATGACGTAAGTTTAACAATAGAAATGGCCCCGGGGTCGTCCGTTTAACAGTCGCCTAAAGAAATAAGTTTGTGAAAGTAAACTGATTGCGTGTTGTTGCCGGCTACAGAATACAATTCGAAAACGTTCCCTTAACAACCATAATTTCACCTTTCAATTACGACATAGTTTAAAGTAGGTAGGCGATACTAATGTATATCGGTTGTTTTTTTAAAGTTGAATTACAAACGAGACATACTAACGATCGCATATTGAAATGATATGTAGTGTTAAATAAGGCTACGCTTAAACTCGCAATCCCATCTATATTTTGACATCTGTCACAGTGTAAGCGACGCTAAAGAACCGATGCGTTCGTTTTAAAATTAAGCCGTTACTCATACAGATAATTAATATTTACAATAAGCCTCCATTGACATAGCAACAATTACATTTCTCGCATAATAAATAATCTAAAATAATTTGTTATAAATAATAAGATGATAATGTTCTTACATACATGCTGCGACAATGAAAATCCACGGTTTGAAGATTTAGGTAAGTAGTGACATTACGGTAATAATTACCGTGTAAACTACAGTTTTAGTAAAATCTCACCTTTTGGCAGCGGAATACAGTAATTAATTCGGTGAAAGGTTCGAGCGAAATATCAAGACACTTATCGGCATTTAAGCTACTTTCTCAAAATATAACAAGCAGTATTGGTAACAGATCAACTTAAAAATGATGACTAATTAATAAAATTAAATACTTAAAAAGTCATATGGAATCTACAGTATCACAGAGTAAATAATTTCATTCAGCCATTATTATATTTTATAGAAAAATTTAACAAATTTCATAGAAATGATTGACCAATTAACAGATATTTAAATCTATACTAATATAATAAAGCGTAAACACACACTTCTTTGTTGCCTAAGATGTCAGCAATTACAGCATATTTTTGAAAAATTCTTTTTTAATAAAAAGCCCTACACTTAGGTCACGCTTTAGGCTATATATTTTCACGCCATTAAACTTAGGGGGTAAATATTTTGGATAAACACCCTAATGTGGGAAAGAGACCATAAGTTGCTGCCAACATCAAGGAAGAAAGATTGCCATGGTTGGTCATTTTGACATTTACAATTGATAATTAGACAAATGTAAACAATACAATTAGATATTTTGATGCGGATGAATCCGCACAGGAACAGCTAGTTCTTAATAACTAGTGTTCGACGACCTTATTACTTTTCATTGAGATAAACGAACCGAGATATTTATTGGCGTTATGTTCGCGAGCGCGGTGTTATAAAACAAATGTTACTGTAATCCATTCATTCATACTCTTTGTTTATTTTCCTACGGCTTATAATGAAGCTACTGCGGATGTGTGCATGTCATTATCTTGTTGATTTTTATCACTTTATTGCTTCATTAATATGAACGGGATCGAATGTTATCGGCGACTTGTTGCATTACAAAGACCACCAGTATTTCGACTATAATTATAACATCTCAATTTATTTGGACAAAGATTATTTGATCCTTTTTATAAACTGTGCCATACTTTAAAATATGAATAAGTTATTGGTTAGGTTATTTTTACTAAGGTTTTTTAGTAAAAACGTATGTTACAAGCTACAAAATATTTATCAAATCTTATAGTTTAGCGTTTAAATTTCACCAGAGTTAGATTTAGTTCTGCACTAGTAGTAATATAATTTTTCAGAGATTACTTATATTAATTCTGCACTAAGCGGTTCCCAAGACGATTTTTCTTAGTAATAATATAATGAATGTGCGTAATTTAAAGACAAAACTCAAAATTGGTGTGTTCCTTTCGCTTACGAGTGTAAACATTTTTCTTTAAATAAACTTATTAAAATTGTTATAGTTATATTTTTATGTCCTTAATTTATAAAACATCACTTTGTGTAAATTGTAACATAAGTAGTGTCGTCTGTTTTGCTGATTGCTGAGTGCTTTTTAATTAATTAAATAAAACTCCTAGTAGTTAAAAAAAAAGTTGAATAAATTGTCTTGCAATTAGATTGCAATAACAATAAATTCGCACGCACGTACAGCGTGGCGATTGTAAACTGGCGAGAGATTCTTGACTATAATTAGTAGTAATTTGCAGTTGTTTGTTAATTGTTAGTTTAATCAGTAACTGGTTATTAGTTTAGTCGTCTTAATAATTTATTAATCGTTTCATTTAAGAAAGGTCCATAATAATATTACAAACATACACAGTTCATTTTTAAAATTAAACAAATTATAATTACATAAATGTATAAAATATGAAATATAAAATAAGGAATATGAATAAAAAACAAACATATTATAAAAAAATATTAAACCATTACACAAACCGTAGTCAAGTCACGTCTCTAAATATTTATAACTTAGAAATTATCTTTGCAAAAGTAAAAACAACAAACGTTTCAACTGATTCAATCGATAAGCTCATTAGGAAAGAATAACTTAGTGTTACTTGAGCTTTTGCCGCACCTTAGTGGGAGCCGGGCGTAGCAGCGCGTCGTGCAGAAAGCGACCCAAAAGCTCTATCCCGAAGCGCCGATTAACGCCCGAGATTATGAACGTTGACCGAGAAAGCTGTGTTTAAGCGAGGCGGCTTTTTATAATATCTATGTCACTGATAGATTGCGAACTTCGTCAGTTTATAAATGAAGTGGATTTAAAATGTGTAAATCACGATTTGGTGCAATAAAAATTATTGGTGTTGACAGTAAAAAAAATGAAAGCAAAATTGTGTAATGTAAAAGTTGTTATTTTGTCAAAGATAAAAATTGACGATTGAATGCATTTAATGTGAGACTTATAATTGCCTTAACAGCTGACTTGGTCATTTTATAAACTGCCGTAGGTTCCAATGAATCGGTGACATACATATAAATATATTTGATTGATGTGGTAGCTATCAACGTCAGAGAAAGGCGAGGAAAGTGTTTTTGTAATTAAATAATTCTTACGGTGCTGAGGTACGTTAGCTTCGCGTAACTTACCGCATTTCTTGAAACTTGTTTGTCGCGGATAATGCAAAAAGTTTCTTTAGTCAGCTCAGCCATCCAGCCAGTGCCCTTTCTAGACGCTCGTATTATCTTTGTTGCTCGTTTTACTTTCTTTTCTATAATTGAAATTGATATTGTGCGTTATGATTTACCGTATCTTAGCACAAGAGCAACAATTTACAATTACTAACAAAGCATTTATAGGCTAGGGCCTATATGGCCTGAGAACGCTTAAATTATATTTCTATGCAGCGACAATTTGGGCTGATCTGTGATCCGGTTCAATGATCTGCTTCACCCATGCAAACAGCATACTGATCTACAAGTCATTAAGTCGTTAGTTGTTAACTTAAGGCTACAAAGAGATCGTTTATTTAGTGTGTTGTCAACGTGTGCCGCACGTGTGGTTCGTTCCTCTATTTCGCACATGCTGGCAACTAGCCTCGGCCCGTCCGGTTGCAGCGGCTGTATGTTTGTTTCTTTTGTGTTCCGGTGTACGTATTGTTAAATTGTTACTCGCTTTACACATGCTCCTATGCTTTTGTTGTTTTATTGGAATTCTTCGACTTTAACTCGAACAGATTTAACTGAATGAATTGGTATTTTTTATTCTATCTGTCTTTTTCTTACTAACTAAACAGTGCAGTCAAAATAACTTCATGTAGTTTTTTAAGAGTTTTAATACGATATCTTTGAATTACTGATTATCAATTAATTACAATCATGCTAATTATTGATCATAATACTGTCACACTACAACGTTCTGTACATTATCATATAAATAAATCAGTAAAACTAAACTACATGATCCACGTGCACCCTCTGACCTCCAGTCAACCTTCTCTGATTCCGTCGACCTAAATTACAATACCTACATTCAACTGACATCTCATATAAATATAATTTTATTGCTCTAACAAGCACCATTACATTCTTGCCTTTATTCGCTTGTTTTTAAAGGATATTTTTCTTTGTACTTTTATTTAATATCAGCGGTAACCTTTCTCGATAAAAGTGATCAGCCTCGGTGTCCCGAGTCTGGTTTTAAATGATTCAAGTGATACGAAGTTTGTATTCAAGTTTTATTTTGGTAAAATCAAAGACGTGAAAATCTGACTATTATTGAAAGTGTAACAGCGATGATAAAACTGTAGGAACGGTATGGCTTCGGTTAAAATTTGCACGAATCGATTTGAATATTTAGTCGCCTAAATTACGAGCGAAGTTCCTATTTAATTTTCTCTTTTAATAAAAATTGACTAAACTATAGCTAGCATGGTACGGCTTCAAAACTAAAATCACATCGCGAATTGTGTATCCAGGACGTAGTTCCGTTCACACCACGCGCTATGTCAAGCCGAAGGCGGCTGGCGATGCGTGACCACCGCCGACACGCTCGCCCAGTGTCCTCGGGTTACCGACATTCCTCTAAAACATTTCACTAGTAATCGGCAAGTGATTCGACGGAGATGTCGCACAAAATGAAGATATTTCCCCTTCCTACGTGTCACCTCCTCCACGATTAAAGACTTCTACTATGACCAGCAGGGACTTCGTCGGATCCAGGTGGACGTTTATTCGTTTACCTCATAATTCTATTAAATATAACTTTTCAATTAAACTGATTTTATTTATTACTTAGAACCCCTTTCTCCCTTCCTAAAACAGATTTTTCTGGCAACTGAATAGTATGTAAAATACCAACTAAAATATCTGTTTTGTCCTGGTTTATAGAATACAAAAGTATCTAATTTTGTTTTAAGTATCTTGACATTCCAGACTTAAACAGCTTTTGTATCTTGGAAGCAGGACGTTCACGGGTGAAAGTTGAATAGGCAATACTGTCGACGCCCTTCACCACCTCTCTGCCATATAGTGTTACAATGTAACTAATGGCTTTGGCTGTTGCAGCTTTGAATTCCGACATGAAGTTGATATCATCTTTAACTGTTTTTTTCTAAAATTTACGCTTTGACGATCGTCTTTTGTTAGGGACGTAAATAATGCATCAGGGTTAACTTAAAAACTTAAATGGCAATCAACAAGGCATAAACAAATGAAATCCTTCATATTGCTTAAGCTATATTTTCTTACTATTGTTGTCGGTTAGGCTGAAAGTTATAGAGGTACATAGACTTATTTACAAGTTAATAGAATTAAATTGCGTGAATAGAAAAGAAGGACATGAGCTCTTCTCAGGAAGGTACTTAGTAAAAGGCCTAGAAGGACTAAACTCGAATCCTGAGATTACACTGAGCAAGTACTTACGTGAGTTAGGCGTAAGCAAACTTTTTCTACAGCAAGCAGCTTTAGTATATTGTAAGACATGAGTTTCATGTATACGAGCTCATCAAAATAATATAATTTAAACTAAAATATCCAGTGGATATATTTATGCATTGTCGAATTTGTTATGGCTCGGTAACAGAGCGCTGTATGGCATTGTTCGTGGAATGAACTCTACACGGCTGACGCGTGGATTGAATACGTAAAACTCCGAAAGCGTCACACGATGCTCGGCCCACCTATCACGATTAGGGGAGGAGGGACCAAAATGCGCATATTTATGCCAGTGGGCCATAGTTGAATGGTAAAAAAAACATTTCTGTGACGATTCAAAACAATGGGGAATAGATTGTTTATCCAAGAGCGACTTAATATCCATTTAAAATATTGATAGATAGACAAACGTTACTTATGGTCTGAATCTAATTATACATATGATATGAATTCTGTCAGTCCATCCCGGTCCACATACGATACAAGTTTTCTTCTAAAAATGTAACATGTCACATATAAAAATATCATAACATGTTCGAAACGTAAGTTCCATGTTAAATAATCAGATAAATATTAACTACAAGACAAACAGACAAAAACATAACAAATAATTCTTCGGTACATTAAACGAATGGGATAGTTTTTTTTTTATAAATGCCTTGGTCAGTGTTATTATATTAAGATACGGTTTCTTAACTTTTCTTGTAGCGAGAGTTATCATATACTTTTAATATCAGGTCATAATTAGCTAAAGTTCCATTAAAAATAAACGTCTCAAATCTAAACTGAATACTAATCTCATAGAAATCAAAACAAACACAGCTAACAACGGATCTCATCCTAAATTATAATAAGTTTTTTCTAATCTCCGTTTCTAGTGGGTGAATAGTCACGTAGCACGTGCGCGTACAAAACCGTACATCTATTGTCTACCATCTGACATTCGAATAAAGACATTATGCATACGTGAATCCCTTGAGAAAGGTTAATACAGCTAGACCCCGCTTTCAGGATGTAATGCCGCAAACGACGCAGTCACGATTTAGAAAGATATAGTTTATGTCTGCACCTTTACAGCTATCTATTAAAACGAGTTGCAGTGAAATCTTGATAAATCGCTGTATATCACTCTCAATAGGACCACCCGTGCAGGGACGTGTTATAGAGTAATTTGTCACTTTTATGTACTGTCTTTCACTAGTATTAGTTTAAGATTTGTTTGATGCAACGTTTAAAGAATCGATTTTTATGTGAACGAAAACTCTTTTCAAGTTCTTTTAGTAACCATTTTAATGACTTTATGATTCAAAAATTAAGATGACCTTTTTCCCAAAATGATAAATGTCCATCTAAAGTATAACATTTTACAAGGCTTATCAACATATTTGATTATTGGTTTTTGAAGCACACAAACAATAAATACTGTTCAAATTTTGTGCACCTACAAGAAAAATGAACGAAAACTGTCATTTCTTTATATATTCATTTGCAAATCAGGTAAGACGTTATTCGCATATGGTAACAATTGTAATTATCGTAAAGATGCCATAAAAGTAGTATAAGACCAAGTATGGAAACTCATGAACCACCCATAGCCGTTATAAACTTAAAAAACAAGATTTTTTTATTGCTTACGGTCCATTAGTTTCCTGGTAAACATAATAAATGTACTATAGACCTGTTACAGATTGATATATTGAGAGTAACAGATTCAATAAAAAAAATACAATAAAGATTTGCTTATGTCAAGAAAAGTCAGCAATCACAGCATATTTTTGAATAATTCTTTTTTTTAATAAAAAGCCGTACACTAACGTCACGGTAAATATTTTGGATAAAAACCCTAATGTGGGAAAGAGACCATAAGTTGCTGCCAACATCAAGGAAGCAAGGTTGCCATGCTCTGTTATCATGTCATGTCATTTTGACATTTGCAATTGATCATTTGACAAATGTAGGTAAACAATGAAATATTTTTTTTATAATTTCACGCGGATGAAGCCGCAAGGGAACAGCTAGTATTGCTATAAAACTAAGCTACAACTAGCCAAAAGTTTAAAATGAAAATATTTATCGACTTATTAATTCAGCAAAAATAAATATAGCACGGGTTTAACTTTTTCGTTTCACTTAAATCTTAAATCGATTACAATAGTCCATAATGTATCAACAAGCAAGCAACTGGTGTCCAAAACCAGAGCGTTCACTTTTCCCCGCCCGTGTTACGCAATCATTGCTCATACGAGTGTGCACGAGACACAATATAAAGCTTGTGAGACACAGCTAGCGACATATTTATTTGTGATTAAAAGTAATATTTATTTTTAAATATTTAGGAGATAATTTGCAAAACAAAGTACTACAGCCACTCTAGACAATACAACATTCGATTAGCGATATTGCTGATCAATAAGTCAGCAATGAAAGAATGTACGGAACTGACAGCGGTGTGGTGTTTTTGTGTCGTGTTGTAAAAATAAAAAAAATATTTAAACAAAAATAGACTAAGAAAGCAGCGATTAGTGATTGATTTTTACTGTAGACATGTAACACTAGAGCCTATGACAATAAATTAAACGTATAGCATGACTCACTTTGTATAGTATTCTTACTGGACGCAAACCATTATCAAGTAAGTATTGGTTGCTCCATTTCACATGAGCGCTCGCTGAAGTGATAAATATAGTGAGCACGAACAAGCATTGAAGCTTACATAATTTTCTTATTAGCCTTAAATGAAAATCAATATTCGTGATTTAGATTAATCGTGACATTAATTATGTTGGCAATTAGATTGTTTTAAGAAACATTAACTATACCAAAACTTATAAGTAACTAGCATAAATTATCTTTCTTATAACTTAATATATAAGATAAACGAAGTACTTATGTATATCAACTCCTTAATTATTACGTTTATATTTTTATAAATCAAATCAATTTTTAAAACATGTTATCTATTACTTAATATTATAAAGATTAATGATTTGGATTTTTGTATTTTTGTATTATTCAATTAACTCAAAAACCTTCTCGGCCGATTTTAAAAATTCTTTCACTGTTAGAAAGAAAATTTATCTGTCAGTAACATAGGTTATGTTTTTTATTATTTTTTTTATTTCACGCAGGCGAAGTCGCGAGCAACAGATAGTAAATTTTAAGGTTATACACTGAACTAAAATTTATACTTCTCGTAGTCCAATCGTTAGTGTTAAAAAATTTACTGCCCTCATTGAACAAGTCGTGTGGTTTTATGTCAAGAACTTGTTTAGTGAAATACGGCTGTCAGTGGTGGCGACCCACATTCAATGCATGTAGACCTGTATTAATCCGCAGACAAGAACAATGGCCTGTGAAACTACTTCGTATAAGTCCCCATTCAACTTGATTCTGTTTAAGAGAATGACGCCAAACTATTATTTAGAATTTTTAATGACTGACCACAATTTACTCTGATTTTAAAATGTAAGCGATTAGCTTGAAAGATGGTATTCACTTCTTAGGTAAGTTTGATGACTCCTGCGTAAGTTATATGTTTAAAGTGCAAATTTTGCGAAATTTAAACTTTAATAGGCTAAACTACGACACATCAAACATAAAGGTACAATAGGCAAAAAACCTATTTACTTGTTTCTAACGTTATATTTAGATTAACATAGAAATAACTTATGGAGTTAATTTAATGTTTGAATACCATTTGGTATGATTAGGATCTGCAGTCGTCAGTTAGTCTTTGATCAACATTGTCAGGTCTATAAATGTTTTTAGGATAAAATATGAATAAAAATAGATATTGTTACAGTTCCAAGTTTTAAACGACGGTGCTGTTTACACAAAAGAACGTAATAGAATAATTTCAATAGAGTTCTGGTATGCATAATGGCAGTTCTTACTGAATATTTTTTCTACTCGAGACGTTCGTCGACACAAAAAATGCAGGTTAGATCCGGGAGCAGATAATGTCTAACTGGTAGGAAGTAAGATTCTATTGTGATAGATAAATTTGCCTACAGGGCTGGGAAATATTTGATGACACCAATCCTTGGGCTAACAGAATATTACACAAAAGGTATTGTAATTGTTTTTAAAATGTATTCGATTTGATGATAAAATTATAGCAGGAACAGTTTCATGAAAAATTAAAATTGATCAATATTTTGAATACCAAAGTTTATATTGCTTTAAAACAGAGTACAAAACATTTCTTCCGGGATCTGCTTCTTTCTGCGATTTACTTTTTGTATTGCTTGAATTCGTACAACTTGATTGATTTCAGAAAAAACATAGCGGTTTTTACTATTAGCGCTGATTTCGATTGCTCTTTTATTAAGAGAGCTAATAAAATGAGCATTGACAACTAAAGCAATGTAGCTTTAAATATCACAAGCGTGATTTCATCAGTAGATGGTGGTCACGAGGCGACTGTCTAGCGGCAGTCTAGTCGGCGAAGTCAATGGCAGGCCCACTTTCTCGGACAGTCATGTAACTTTTTTCGGCCGTTACTATAACTGAACGATGGCAATTGTTATCGCTGGAAACGGACACTTCAATTATATCGAATGCGGTTATTTATCTCCGCCAAATCGATCTCATTGCGTTGCCGAGAGACGTATTTTCCCAACACGCTATGCTTATACATACGTTCTTGATTGGATTTTACCGGGTGAGTTTTTTTAGCTTTGATTATATAGGGTTTTAAGAATGAATGTGGAAGGCTACAAAGGAAGAGGAAGACTGAAGAAAGTATGGATGGATTGTGTGAAAGAGGATATGCTTAAAAAGGCAGTGAATTCAGATATGACGGCTGATAGAAATATATGGAAGAGTAGCACATACTGTGCCGACCCTCCGTAAGGGATAAGGGCAAGTTGATGATGATGATTATATAGGGTTTTAAAAGGTAGAACTTTTATATTACATACATGTTGTTTTGGATCTAGCGTTAATATGTCAGTGATAAAAATAGTTTATATGTAAATTTGAACAGATCAAAACTAAGGATTTAAAGATTAGGCAGACCACTTAAAGATATTGTATTTTAAATAACGTTAAATCCAAATTTATTTTTATTTTATCGTTCGCTAATTAGTCGATTACTGTTACACTATTCGTTTGTCAGGTGAGCTAAAAGCTTGTTCACCTACATTTTATGTTTAAAAAAAATAACGCGTTGACAGCATATCGTAATTTAAAGGATTAGCTGTGATGCATTTATGCACTTGACAAGCGAGAGGGACGTGACAGGTCATTGAACCGGAGTCAGCTACCGTTACCTCGCTCAATAGTAATTATAAATCAATGTTATGTAAGATGAAACTGTTGACGGAACAGTGAAAGATGTTTAGAATGAAGAATTCAAAGCCTTAGTGAATAGAATATTATAGTTATGAAATTTAAACTTTTAGTTTAAAGTTTCTTGTGTGAATTTGCTTAAATCTTACACCACACTTACAATTTGTAAAATAAATACTATGTTTTAATAGTAGGCAAACATGACAGAGGTACTTTCTTTCCAACCTAACCGAGTTTTACGTCCGTTAAAGAGGTAAGTAAAATTGAATAATTTAAGCACGCATTATAATCGTGATTATTAACATAAAGACAGTAAGTATCCAATAAATCTAGCCGAGTTAGAATGTTTAGATAGCAATCAACCTAATTCTAGATCATTGAAGAAACTAGTCTCAATATAGGTATTTAGAGCAATAGGAAGTTAGAATTAACGGTGCGTTCAGGACCACTTACTCGTATTAGTGGATAGAATTCTATGCCAAGTGTACACAATACAGGTTAAGTAATTTGGGCCACAGTCCATGCCATTTAATTGCCAAAACTTCATCTACTAACAGTGAAAACATAGCATAATATAGCTTTTTGGATCACATATTACTGCTGCACTGAGTGTCAGTGACATTAAGGAAGCAGCTAAGTGTAGTATAATATTTAATCTACAATAAGGAGCTCCTTGACTGTGAGTATGGTAGTAAATGTGCAACGCCGGTTTAAATGCATGTATGGGAATAAGAAATCTATACCTATACTAATATTATAAATAGGAAAGATTTGCCTTTTTGGATTTTTGTATGTATTGGAATAACTCAAAAACTACTGGACCTATTCCAAAAAATCATGCACCATTAAAAAGCTATGTTGTCACTGAGTAATACAGGCTGGCTATATATCTATTTTTTCATATTCACGCGAACGAAGTCTCGAGCTACTGCTATACATTATAATTTCGTCTACACATTCAACAAGGCCTACATGCCTTGTTCGAGATAAAATTAATTTAGCTTATAAAAAGTTTGAGATGTCTACGCTCAGATTTCCTGAGTCATGCTGACAGCATTGTGTTATTATTGTTTCTATCTTTTATCATTATTATCCATTATGATCTACTACGATGCGCGTTGTATTACAAAAAACTAATTTCGCAAATCAAAATAACGCCGGAAGGCAACTAACGTTGTAGTTTGGTCGATCGTTTTTAATAATTACAGTTTATTGTTTTGTATACTTCGATCTATGATAGATAATTTTAGGCTAATAGGTCATATAATTAAGACTAACTACTTTTTGGAGCAACTAACCGTTATACTTAACGTATTCAAAAAAATA
Source organism: Papilio memnon (assembly GCA_003118335.3). Lineage (NCBI taxonomy): Eukaryota > Metazoa > Arthropoda > Insecta > Lepidoptera > Papilionidae > Papilio > Papilio memnon. The sequence goes on from LD688948.1 coordinate 5,039,073, forward strand.
TTTAAGCCTAAGGCTCCCATTAAACCGACTTTTCTCAAAGAATGTAACATATTCTTTTAATTCATCTAGTACTTAGTAATTACAAAATGTCTTCACTCGCTCTTAATGATCTCTAATTAATTTACTTACATTAATCATTTATATTAAGTACTACTCCAATTCATTATTTTATTAAAAGAGCAAACTTGATTTAATAATAAATGAAGTAAAAATTAGCATTGATGTTGACTTAAGAATATCTAGAAAATTTGAAAGAGAAATAAAATTGCGCTGTTATTGTTATTAATGTTTTAGGTTTGTTGGAGAGTAATCGGTTTGTTTTCGGAGACATACGAGCGTGGGTGTACGGATGCAAGTGCGAGCGCGATGTGCGGGGCGTTTGGGGGGGTCAGGGGGCCGGGGGTCCAGGACTCGAGTCTTCCTGTGACGGAATATCACTAATTGTGTCCTGGCCACAAGCCGCAAGGTCGCAAGACGGCCACTAACTGTATAAATGCGAAGATTGCTATTATAATGCGGGTGCCCCAGCTTGTCGGCACAGACTGCAAATAGAGCGTTTTAGAATTTACTTAATTTTTTAATTTGTTGTATGTGTGGAACAAATTGTGGAAATGCATGTACCCGACGCGACGTGAGGTAAATGATTTGTCGTTAATTCTACTTTTGCCAATCTTCCGACCCGCTTTTGGCAGTAAACATAATAATAAGATAAACCTTTTGTTTGTTTCTCCGTATACTTAATAGGTATACAACCGAAAATAATGAAAAGCACTATACACTACGCTAAAAGCAATGTGCATTTATTTTGTTATCATGTTATTGTCCACTGATTTTCTCAATTATTCTAAAGTGAAAATTACCTATTAAATGTCTTGTAAAAATATGATTCTCGTAAATATTTGTTGTTTAGAATTGTTTTGCTGTCGGTACCGTTGAAACGTTAGTGCGGAGACGGAGGCGCTGTTAAATTCGGTACATATATGAAGATTGATAGTGCCCACCCTGGATTATTTGCGACACGCAACAAAGCGCACGGTTCAGCGACGACGACGATTCAATGTGTGAATACTGCACGTTATAAGGATGAAATTCGACAGATGAGTGCAATGCATCAACGTCGAAATTTATTCTTATCGTTCCAGCAATAAAGTCAATAGGAAAATTGTGGGAGTCAATGTCGAGGACGTGCACTTTGAGCGTCCAACTTGACCTAGCGATATTTTTAGGTAATTTAAAGTAATATTTCTTCTTGTATAAAAATCTCAAACTGTCAAAGAGACAATTCCTTAACGCATTTAATGCCACTAATATACCTTGTTTCTGAGTTCAAATTCGTAGTGCTACGAAACGTCTTAAGACTGATTACACCAAATCAAAACTGATTCTATATACACGGGTATTGCATGAAACTTCCGAGACTTTCATCTTTAAATAGCCTATGCTGCAGCATTCATAGTCGTAGATTGCTTTGCAAACTGTACTGAAGGTCGGTCCGTCTGAAATAGACTCGTTGTGCTAACTATATTCATCAGTCACTTGGCGGAAATCCATATTGAATGCAGGTGAAATTGAATTATGATTTATTGCTTTAATGGATGCATTGCTGTCAGTAAAGTGGATTATTAACTACTTAAAGATAATCGATAAAAGTCGACGAAAATGTGGTCTTAAAGTTAAAATATGCTTGGATATTTGTGTGATATGTAAAGCCGGAGAAAAGGTGAACCGCAACAAAAATTGAGAGAATCAAAGAAACGAAGAAAATTTCCGCCAAATTATTTTGTGAAACTGACAACACCGGATGTTACATCTCCAGAAAACCTTAATTGAATTGATATACGGTATGATAAATAAATAAATCTTTTACCATTTTCGAGTCATAACAGGTGTTAAATTGTACGTTGTTGTGCAGACCGTAGTAAATATTTCGTAGTTGTTCATTGTATAAGTTGATTATTCATCTGTGCCAATTCGCCCACAGCGGGAGACCGACGTGCCATTCATTAACCAGAGCCGTGAAGGTATAAAGAACTGCTGGTAACCAGTAACACGATTTAAACGATTAAATCTGGCATATCAAAAACTATTTCGTATCTATAAATTAACTTTACTGAAGAAAAATAAAAAAAGAATGTAAAAAGCAAGTTAAGCGTTCTTTTCAACTTAATGAAGTATGTGTATATTTTAAAGAAATGTTGAAGACTGTGATATTAGAAATACATACGATCTTAGTAACAAAAATATAACTGGTAATGATTCGGAATTTCTATGGAGAAGAATGATTAATATAAGATCAAGGAGCGTATGGGTTATCAATACTTCAATGTACCTAAAAGACTACAAATAAAGTTGTTTTGGTCATTTTGCAGGTGATTGTACGTCGAGCTATGTCCCCGGTTGGATTGTGCTGTGCCAAGGCCTCGCCCACGGTTTGCTTTACGAGTAGCGCAGCATTTGTTGCCGCCGACATCCGTCGATTTATTGTCTTCATACCGGTCCTTACGATATCCTGTTGTAACAGCAATGTTGCTGAGGGATCGAAATCATTTTTTAATATCATGGTCAAATTTAGCGTGACTTATTAAATGTGTGCTTGGTATCAAACACATAAGTATCTGAGATATGCGTATTTTCTAATTTACAATCAGTTGTCTGTTATCCGTTTCATGGTTTCTAACATTTAAACTATTAATTGTAAGAAATCCCACACTCCTTCCTCAGTGGCGTTACGAAAGGTGCTATGTACCTATTCGAAGAACTTGGTTAATTTATTTATCCCTCTATGGTCCAACGAGCGTGGTCCACAGTTTCTTGTTCCGTTTCCCTGCCAACGATAGAAAGCTGTACCAATATGTTATGTACTCAATTGAGTTGTGTAAGATATTGAGAGCAAATATCTCTTATGAATATTGTTTATTTCCGAATTCTCGATATCAGCTTTTAAAAGGTACATGAGGTTATTTCCGATATCATATCCAAATATGGATAACGTCAATGTTATTGCCATTTATGAGCAAAACCGTTTTATCCAAATTTGATAGTACGATATTTTTGTATTCACGGTACACTTGGATATTTTTAATCAATATTCAAGTAGGTATGGTTCAGTTCAGGTTTCAGTTCAGATTTATTTTCTCTTGAAACTCAGGAACGTTTAACATCAATTAGAACGTTAGAATTCTGAGGTCCCTCAACGATAGAATTGAACATGGCTCTATTATTAAGAGTTTACCTTTAGCTACTTTTTCAATTTAGTTTCCATGTTTTGATCGTATGTTTTTGCATAAGTCAAATTCTTAGAACATAAAAAAGCCTACTGACATATTCACAGTATGAAAGTCGAGACTTTTTTTAGCACCTTGTGTGTTTTAACAATGGACCATCCACTTCATGCTCTCTGGCTAGGCGCCAACTAAATACAAGAAGTTTCTTTTTAAGAAAACATTTTTTTGTTTTTGTTCATAATATTTTCTCTATGCAAGCGGAAAATCATGAAAATAACTAAACGTCGACTTTGTAAAAGAAATATGAGTATACACTGCTTTCTTCTGTGTACAAAAAGATGGTAACATTAGGTTTTAAAGAAGGGTATCGGTAATGGAATTTGACAGCGAAGTATAGTACAGGAAAGTGAAGTCGTAAGGGGTCTTAACGCTTAACAAATAACAAACAAGTTTGTTTATGGCATCAATTAAGTGCTTAAATGCTTTCACTGAGCTACCCTATAAAAAGATTAGCTTCAATTAGACAATAGCAGCGTTTGTCAGACCGCTTTGTTTACTAATGTCTTTGCAGTTAGTCTATTTGTTTCTTTCTACTTTTATATTGACTTTTCGTTCTTATTTATTCAACGATACTTAATAACCCATTAAAGATCGTTACTGAGTTTTTAAAAATTACTCTATAAACTTTACTTAATAGAATTATTGTCGAATTAGTTACA